>JAZKJV010000537.1:0-213625 GCA_037367405.1 Ottelia alismoides | reverse complement strand
TGAGGGATCGTATTTGCGACAAAATGAGACGTGCATGCATTTTTTGGTGCCCAAGATACCGTCTGTAATAGATGTCAGGCGCAGCAGGAGGACGCCGACCATATATTCTTCAAATGCCATTCTTCATCGGAGGTTTGGCAGGCTTTGAACCTAGCATGGTTGCGGCACGAGGACGCCACAGCATTTTGAAAATCCATCAGGATGATCGGATCGAGATCCACGGATGATATCTCTATTGTATTCGCGACACTATGGGTTATTTGGCAGGGAAGAAATGACTGTATCTTTAAAAGCATCAAGTTCTACTCCGAAAATGTATTGAGTCATTATAAGGCCCTATACAATTCATGGGCATTGCGCTAATTGTAAAATCCATTTCTGCAATATACCCGGCGGTAACTCCCAACTTGGGAGTTCACCCGAACTTATTTTCAAAAAAAAGATATGTTTTCTCATGTGGCATGCCATTCTACACTTCAGATCCCTCTATCTATTGCAGCACAAGATTAGCCCATGTCCCCAACTTTATGTGAAGGATGCATTTCTATATGTTGACATGCAGGAGTAAGTCTACATGCGGCAATCACCTGGGTTCGCTGTTGAGGGAGAGTATCATAAGGTTTGCCAACTTCATAAGGTTATCTATGGCCTTAAGCGGAGTCAGGAGCATGATTTTGGAAGCTCTTAGACTTGATAGAGCAACAAGACTTCACGAGGTCGACTACAGACCATTCACTATTTATTCGAAGGGGCTCAAAGAGGTATCATTATTATACTGGTGTACGTTGATGAGACCATTGTTGTAGGAAATAATGTGCAGGGTATTAGTACGGCTAAGGAGTTATCTTGGACAACAACTTATCATCAAAGGACCTTGGTGTTTTACAATACTTCCTAGGGCTTGAGTTTGCCAAGAACCAGTGGGGTCTTGTGACGGTTAAGATGAAGTACGTTATTGATATCCTCTCAGAGGTTAGCATGAGAGATTATAGACATGCCACTACACCCATGGACCCCAGCATGAAGATATACGATGATGATATAAAGGAGGTCGACAAAAAGAGATACAGGAAGTTCGTTGGGAAGCTTCTCTATGCGACCGTTACCAGGCCTGACACCTCCTTTCTTGTGCACAAAGTTAGCCAACTATGGAGCGGCCAAGACAAGCACCTATGGATGTGGTTCACATGATCCTAAGGTATCTGAAGTCCTCTTCAGGTAATGAATTCTCTTTAGCATAGGGGCATCTCTTGCCATTACATCATATGCAGATGCAGACTATGCAACGTTCTCCAAGGACTAGAAATTCCTCCGACTTTATAGTGTTGTCATGGAAGAGCACGAAGCACATTTTAGTTGCTAAATCTAGTGCAAAGTCAAAGTACATAGCCATGATATAGGGGAGCACCTGAGATGACGTGGGTCAGATCCATTCTGATTGACCTACCCATTGATGTACCTTTTCCCGTGCATCTATACTGCAACAACCAGGTTGTTCTTTTCATTACCAACAAATCCGCCCTCCATGAGAGAACCAAGAACATTGAGGCAGATTGTCACTACACACATAACATGATTCAGAAGGGATTTGTCTCTACTTCTCACGTCAAATGAGGGGAACAGACAACAGATGTTTTCACCAAGGTTCTAGCCAAAGGGTCATTTCGGAGATGTTCCGAACTGAACATGATCGAAATCTATGCTTCATCTTCAAGGAGAGTGTTGAAAATATTTTATTTTTTCTTTTTATATATTTTATTTTTTTATCTCTATAATTTGCCTAACAGTGTTTATCCTCTATATAACAGAACCCTTGGACCTCATGAATAGGAAAGTCAATATTTATTTGCACAAAAGTGGATGGAAAAATGTAGAAAATGCCAGTGCGGAAACATATCAAAGATAAAGAATAAAGAACAATGGAAAAACATCGGGATTTTATGTTGATCCCTATTCCATAAGAAGCGGGATGAGACCACAGCAGAAGGCCTCTCAAGGGCGGTATCTGTGTATTGAGTCCTCTTATATGTTACAGATAATGTAGGATTCCTATATAGCCCCACCAGTAAGATCAAATCTCACTCATAGTAGATGTAGGACTAAACATGTAGTGTGATAATTGGATCATGTAGGGATCTAATTACCCATCTCTACATATGACACGTACTCTAACACTCCTCATTAAGATGGAGTACGCAATGCTCAGCTTGGACAAATAGAGAGAAATAGATCACTCACAATACAAGATACTACAGACAATATCAACTCAACGCAAACTCTGTTGGTTGCATGTTGAGGACATTGCTTCTCATGTTGTGCTGATGAGGAGGAACTAAAGGGCCGGAGTGTGAACTGAATTGGCTCTCCTCGTCATAGAATGTATGCTCTGTATTGCATCGCTTAGAGTCATTGAAGCCGAAATAAGTCTTCACATGAAGACTTTTGGCGACATAGTGTGCAAGCATATCACATGAAGCTGAAATAAGTCTCCACTGAATTGGCTCTCCTCGTTGGGGAACTGGGTCTCTCCAATACTGGCTCAGAGAAAGGGATCTTTTGGAGTCCTTATGAATCTACATGAAAACCCTAAAATGAAAACAAGACGTATATGGGGACCTCTCCAATAATGAACGTACACCTATACACATTGAACTGTAAACTCGGAAATAATATGTAGAATTTGAACGTGACAATCTAGAGAGTCTGAAATATGGCATGTAAAACTCTACATTATACTCCCCCATTTCTCCCATACTTGTCAGAAAATGAGATGTCGACCAATAGGGGAAGAAAAATCAAAATGAGGAACCAAAACCAATAAGCCATTTAAAAAAATTCCTGGCTTTTCTTCTTCTCGTTTTCTCGTACGTCTTCTTTTTGTATGATAGTCTCTTTTATCCCAATCAAAAAATTCTCTCCTTTGCTCTTTTTTTTTGAAATCACTTCTTTTTTTGCCATTAATTTTTTGCCATTGTTCTGTCAACAAAACAAGTCCCAGGATAATCACCTTCTCTCCTTTTTTTGAGGGAAGCCTCACCTTTGGGCCTTCTTCATCTCTCTCTTTTTTCCAAAATTCTACCATCTCCTTTTTTTTCAATATTTCCCTTTTTTGTAAGGGATGGCATTTCCTTTTGCTTGCCTATTTCCCCAAACATAGCAGACACATTGGGCGTACTTGAAAGTAAAATAAGAAATAAAAGAGAGGGCTTCTGAATGATGGAGAGAGATATCACCCCTTTTCTCCTCCTCTTCTTCTTCAAATAGGATTTGCACGAGGAGAACACATCGCATGTAATGTGCCGTTGGAGAGAAGACAAGCGATAGAGAGGAAATATGTGCTGAGATCTGCACCAAGATGCCGCCGGAGAGATCGAGATGTTGCATAAGAAACACGATGGTGACCTTATCTTTTATTGTGCAACTTAAGGAAGGCTTCAACACATACTTATTGACTATGTTGGTTGCTACATAAGCCATCAAAGGCTCTTGCACAAAAGCGATGATGACGACGACAGAGATCTACGGGCTACATCAGCAATTGTGGTGCCCTGATTAGGGTTCCCTTGGAGAGAACTCATTGACACAGTCAACCTTGGACAATCACCGCCGCATCCCCGTTTTTTTCCTCCATCGTCGATTCACAGAACGCATCTGATGCTAAGGGCATCGTATGAAGATGCCCAGCATCACCTCGTGTGTACGGGTGCATGAACTCTAATCCTTCCATTTTTTGCGATTGGAGGGAGGAGCACTTGTTGAAGGGGAATGACACACATATTACAGACAGATCTACAGCTGCTAGAATATGGTTCCTACGCGAAATCTTGTGCTAAGAGTAGTTTCCTGAATTCGCTTGTTGTTGGGCTTCAAAATTAGGGTTCCATCAGGAAACCCTAATTAACTTTTCGAACTTGACAAACAAACTTCATGATAAATCTTCATAACTTGAATATATCAATGAACATAATCAAAATAAATTCTTGAAGAACAAATACCAACAATCGAATCCACATAATCAAAACTCGAACAAATCATGAACATAAAATAAATCCTCAAGAATCAAACCCGATCCAATATCATGTAGAAAACGAGAGTGTGCAAACATATCAAAGATAAAGAATAAGGAATAGAGGAAGAACATTGGGATTATGTGGAATCCTACTCCATGAGGAGCGGGATGAGACCACGGGAGATGGCCTCTCAAGGGATGTATCTATATATTGAGTTCTCTCATTGGTTACTTACCGGTAGTGTAGGGCTTCTTATATAGTCACACCAGTCGGAACAAGTCTCACTCACATTAGATGTGGTTGTGGATATGGTAATTGGACCTTAGAGGAATCTAATTACCCATCTCTACATATAACGCATACTCTAACAAAAAACAATAGTGTTACGCAAATCCTTGGACTCTCTGGAAGCTACCTAGCATTTTATCTTCATATCATAAAGAAAGAATAGGGGACCAGTTGCATTTATAGAACCAAGGGGTTAAGTAGGAACTCACACACAAACTAATTATTCAATTTGATAGAAATGATATTTGCTCCTTGGCTCCCAATAGTGTAAAATAGAGCTTGCATACTAATCTACCATTGATAATCTCCAAGGTTCGAAATCTCGACTTCGATTTCGTTTCGGTCCCCTATAAAATCGAAATTTAAGTGAAATTTCGACCGTTTCGGTGGAAATGTCGAAAATGACTCAAAAAAACTATTTTTCGATTTTTTTGCAAATTAAGATCTTCCGAGTTATTACAACAATAAATAGCTTACAAATATGCGCTTTATATCACACATATTGCTTATATAT
Source organism: Ottelia alismoides (assembly GCA_037367405.1). Lineage (NCBI taxonomy): Eukaryota > Viridiplantae > Streptophyta > Magnoliopsida > Alismatales > Hydrocharitaceae > Ottelia > Ottelia alismoides. Next base: position 208,813 of record JAZKJV010000537.1, on the reverse strand, counting down.
GCCCCTTATAAAGGTCATATCGGCCAATCGATGTTAATGTTGATTCTTGAATAATACATACTGGAAATTAATATCATGCAATCCAAGATCTTAAAACAACTTAAAAATGCACACTTATATCACACACATCTCTCATCCGTGTGCCTTATATCACATCATATCGGTCATATCTGACTGATAGATGCTGGAAATGGAAATCAAAATAACTAAGTTAACAACACTTAGAAAACGTCTTTTGTTCATAAAAAGAGACGAGCATTTTTTATTCTAAAATGCAGATAATTATTAATTAAACAATGTTTTGTTCAAAGAAATAACCATCACAGATAAAGTTCGAATGAATTATAGAATTAATTACATACTTACAATAAAGATGCATCTATTTACGAAGATAAATGGCAAACGAATGAAAGGAACAACCTATATCAAATATATATAAGCTATAGAGTTTTTTTCATCTCCATTGCTTAAACCCAAAGGGGACGAAGCTCCCCAAGTTGAATAACCGTTGTATGTACCCTCCTGTCACACCATACCCTGTATCCATGAATTTCAACCGAAATGGGTCGATATGTCGAAATATCACCGAAATTTCAGTCGAAATCCAGGAAATTTTTCAGGAAATTTTTTAATGAAACCCATGAATTTCAATCGAAATGGGTCGATATGTCGAAATATCACTGAAATTTCAGACGAAATCCGGGAAATCGACATATATAGGAGTTTCGATACCCATGACCTCTCGAAGTCGCCGAAATTTCGCAAAATTTAAAAAGAGTTCTAGTCGATTCAGAGTGACGTTGCTGTAACTCATGTCAACATCTAGGATTGCAGTGCGAGTTGGTAAAGATATATTTTCTTATTTATGGGAGAGATGGCGAGTGCGAGTGCGAAGTTCGAGTTGGTAGAGATATATTTTCTTATTTATAGGAGTGTCAAAATTTGCAGTTCGAGTTGGTAGAGATATATTAGCTTATTTATGGGAGAGATGGCGAGTGCGAGTGCGAGTGCGAAGGCAAGCGTCAGTGCGAAGGGGAAGGCAGTGTTCCAGGGAGGGAGGGAGGACAAGAGGGCGGTCATCGGCGGTGAGGGGCCTCAAGTAATTGTTGGTGGGGTGTGGACAAAGGTTTCTCACAGGAAGTCCGAGCGGAGGTGTTACTGTTGCGGGGTCAGGGGGCATGTGGCCTCGTTTTTCCCTTCCCCCCCCCCCCCCCAAGGTGCTTCTCTTGCAAGAGCACGGGACATCGACAGGCAACCTGCATGTGTTTCGTGGGAGTGGTCGTACGTCTGCTACGGCGTTAAATCTTGGGGGTAGCGAAGGCCGGGGCTTCGTGCATGTTGCGATGGTTACGTGGGGTGGCCCTTCTTTCGCAGAGGTGGTGGGGAACATGAGTGGGGGTGCTGGTTCTTCGAAGCTTGCAAGTGGGTCTGGAGTTCTGGTAGAGGTTGATCGTCCTTCAAACCGGGGGTGGAAAAGGGGGGGCGATCGGGGTTCAGGCTTGCAAGCGCTCATCGGATGTGCTGTGAGGGGAGTAGTCGATATGGGCGTGGTTCGCTCCCATCTACGTGGGTTCTTGGGCCCGCTTTTCGCTGGAGACGTGGTGGAATTGGGTGCTACGAGATGCTGCATTAGGGGACTATCGGCTGACCAGAGGGATCGGCTGCTTCTCAATGGGGATATCGCCAACGTTTGCTGGAGGCTATTTCGGTTTGCGGATGGTGCCTGCTCGGAGTTGGAAGTGTGTGTGGCGAGGGAGAAGGGTGTTCCTTTCCTGTCGCGCTCGCTTGGTTGTTTGAGGAAGGCCCTACGGCGGTGGGGCACGGTCCGGGCTGTGATGGAGGATGGGCTTCGTCCGAGGACGTCTGTGGAGGACACGAGGATCCTGTTCGAATGTACGAAGAGCTTCCTCGACGAGGTCGGAGGGAGGAGCACGTTTGCAGATTTGGAGGTAGGTTGTTATTCTTTCAAGGTTGAACTGCTGGTGGAAGAACCTCCGCCCCACCGGAGGAGCAGCGGCAGGAGTCCGGCGGGGGGTCCGGGGGCGCTTCAGATAACGTGTTGACGGTTGTGTTTCTGAGGGGACCCCTTCGTGGTGCGGCGCTCTCTCTCCCATGCACGCGGTGCTTCGTTAACTCCTCCCCAACTCTGTACGTGAGCCTAACTTATTCTTTCTGCATGGTGACGTGGACGGACGTGCTCTTGGATCGTCGCCGTTTGTGGTGGAGCCGGTTGCAGAGGTGGATCCTTGGGTCCGGGTTGAGCAATCAGGCTTCTTTGCGGATCCGGTTGCGATCTCTTTTTCTGGTGCGGATCCAGTGGACTTCCAGGGCTCGGGTAGTGGTCGGGCATATTCGGATCTCGTGTCGCCAACTCCGTTTGCACCGCGTTCTTCCTCTTCGTCGTGGTTTTCTCCATATTGGGAGCTTCATGACGCGCAAGGGGATGCTTCGAAGGTGGTTGCTTTTTCTTTGGTCTCTCATGACATGGATGCGGGGAATGCTCGGGCTCGGGCTTCCGGGTCGGTCTCTGCAACCTCCGCATCGGATTCGGGAGGCCTCAACCGGGTTGATGCGTTTGGCTCCGTCTTGGAGGTGCCCGCCCTTCTGGATGGCGAGGGGACGAGCGACAGGAGGACCGGAAAGAGATACCGAAGGCGGAATAGGTCTAGGTCGTCGCGATAAGAGGTAGTGTCATGCCCGCCGTTGAAGCTGCTCATAGCAGAGACCGCGGGGGTGGCCAGAATTCTTGGGAGTTCAGAGGTTTCCAGATGAAAGTTCTCTCTTGGAATGTTCGAGGGCTCGGCGACCCGGATAAACGGAGGGTTGTGGGATCCAGGTGCATTGAATGGGGATGAGACATCGTTATGCTTCAGGAGACAAAGTTGCGGTCTATGGCGGACGGCGTTTGGAAGTCCTTTGGGGCGGGGAATTTGGATCAGGTGTGTGCTTTCGATGGGGAGGGATCCTCGGGAGGGATGCTGGTGGCGTGGAGGTCCGCGGGTTTCTCCCTCGATGCGGTGATTCGTGGCCGGCACGTGCTGACGGTGTTTCTGGTATGTTCCGCTTCCTCCCTTCGGATGGCGGTGTCTTGCGTCTATGGCCCTTGCAGTAGTTTGGTTCGGGGGGATCTATGGGACGATCTTCAGGAGGTTGGTAGATCTGCGATGGGGGTCCCCTGGCTCATCGGGGGGGGGGGGGCTTCAACGTCACCCTTTTTTCTTCGGACAGGCCTGGGGGCAGGGGGGCCAGGACCCGGGCTCGCTTGACTTTGCGGATGTTGTGGACTCCTTCGGCTTGGAGGTCATGGATGCAGATGACACCGCATATACATGGAGGAGCTCCAACTCGAGGTCACGTCTTGATCGGTTCCTGGCGTCGAACGAGCTGTTGGAGGTTTTTGCTTTGGCGTCGGTGGCGGCCAAGCCGCGGGGGTGTTCTGATCACAATCCTATTTTGTGGTGCTCGGGGGAGGCACCTTTGCAGAGAGGGATGTTTAGATACGAAAAATGCTGGCTGTTGGAGAGTAATTTCAGGGAGTTGGTGGAGTCACATTGATCGGGGGTGACCACTTCGGTCTCCGCTGCGTCTCGCTTTGTGCAAAAATTATCGTCGCTGCGGGTTCGGCTGTCGGCTTTCAAGAGGGAGTCGAGGGCGGCCAGGAACGCTTCCAGGAGGGACGCGGGGGAGACTATACGTTCGCTTGACGCGATTGGGGACCACAGGGAACTCACGGTGGAGGAGCTGGTCGACCGCGCTACGGCTCAGTTGAAGGTGGCTATGGAGGATAAGAAGAAGGTGGCGGAGTGGAGGCAGCGGTCGAGAAGCATGTGGCTTCGGGAGGGGGACGCGAATACTTCTTACTTTCACCGTATTGCTAATGGGAGACGCAGGACAAATGCGTTACGCTCCATCACCATTGATGGGCATCGCGCGGAGGGGAACACGGAGATGGGGAGGGCTATTGCGGCCCACTTCAAGAACATGTTTACTTCTTCTATTCCGAGGTTGTGGAGATGGTTGGGTCATGACACACGTACGGTGGTAGGCTTGCACGCTGACATGCTCGTCCGTGATGTCAGTTGGAGGAGCTCAAGGATGCGATTTGGGAATTAAATGCCGACGCGGCTCCTGGCCCTGATGGTTCCTGGTGGCGTTCTACCGAGATTTTTAGGATATGCTCGGCCACGAGGTGTTGGAGGTGGCGTCGGAATTCCTGCAGGGGAACGCTGGCTTCGACAGGATCAACCGCGCGTTAATCATTCTTTTGCCCAAGTCCTCGGCGCCGGCTAACATTGACGACTTTCGCCCTATTGCGGTCTCCAACGTTGTTTATCTTATTATTGCGAAGGTTCTTGCTATTCTCTTGGGCGGTATTCTGGACAGTGTTATCTCCCCGATGCAATCAGCTTTCATTCCTGGGAGACAGATATATGATTGCCTCACGCTTGCGTAGGAGATCATTGCGGATTCGAAGAGGAGGGGCATAAGTGGGGTCCTTTGGAAGGTTGACTTTAAGAAGGCTTACAACAACCTTGATTGGAGATTTCTCTGGTCGGTGCTTCAGCGGAAGGGCTTCCCGGAGTTGTAGATCTCTTGGATGAGGCGGTGCGTCACCACCGCCTTCTTCTCTATTATGGTGAACGGGAGCCTGGAGGGGGGGTTGATTAATCCTCGGAGGGGGGAGCGCCAGGGGTGCCCGCTGGCTCCCATGCTCTTTATCCTGGTAGCTGATGTTTTATCTGATATTGCGACTCGCGTGGTCTGCGACGGCATTTCGAGGGGATACTCCAGGGGGGATGTGGTGGTGCCTATCCTCCAGTACGTCGATGATACGTTGCTCTTCTCATTAAGGGGAGGCTTGATGAGGCGAGAGGGATGACCTCGACTCTGGAGATCTTCGGCGAGTTATCCGAGTTGTTCAAGAACGATTGCAAATCCAAGTTCGTTCCTTTCGGCCTTGCGACTCAGAGCAGTGATGCGTTAGCGGTGGCTTTGGGGTTGGCCTACTCCTCTTTGCCGATGGATTACCTGGGGATGCCCTTGTGTGTGAGGAGGACTCAGTTGAGGGATTGGCTGAGGGTGGTGGAGAAGGTGGAGGCGAGATTGGTTGGCTGGAAGTTCGTGAGTCTCTCGAGGGGTGACCGGTTGGTCCTGCTGAAGGCGGTCCTTTCGTCTATTCCAATTTATTTTTTGTCCAACCGGAGGATCCATAAGGGGTTCAGGGCCAGGCTGGAGAAACGGATGAGGGCGTTCTTATGGGGGAAGCAGGGGGGAGGGTCGAGGGAGATCCACTTGGTGGGGTGGGAGGATGTCACTTGCGGAAAGGATCAGGGTGGACTTGGGGTGAAGTCCCTCAAGGATATGAACGACGCCCTGTTGCTTAAGTGGGCAAGCAGGCTGTGGGGGCCGGGGGAGGATCTGTGTTGTACTGTGGTGCGAAAAATTTATGGCGTGGGGGGGGCCTTGCCTTCGCAGGTGTCCCGCGTGGCCTCTCCCACACCATTCTGGAGGGGGGTCGTGGACGTGTTCTTGAGGAATTCCACGCTCTTCAGGCCGGTCCTTGGTAGGGGAGAGTCTTTCTCCTTCTGGACGGATGACTGGGCGGGGAGGTCTGTTGTGCTCTCTCTTCCCGCGACTGTTCGCTTTGGCTGGGGATAAGTCGTGCTCGGTGGCGGCCTGCTGGAGCAATGGGAATTGGTGCCCCAGTTTTGCCGCGAATTTCCCTGATCGGAGGTTGGAGGAGTTCTTGGCTTTTCTCGATGTTGTGAGGGAGGCGGGTCGCCCTCCGGGGGGTGTGACCATTGGTGTTGGCGGGAGGCCCCGTTCTCGGTGAGGAAGGCTTTTGGGGCTATTGCTCGGCCGTCGTCGTCGTTGTCGGAAGCTGCTGTCCGGGATTGTTCTTCTATGTGGGCGCTCAGGCTGCCGGTTGCTCCGGAGGCAGAGGCTCGTGACGAGGGACCGGTGCGCCAGGCTTTTAGGTAACATCTCCGATAGGTGCCTGCTTTGCAATGAGGCTGTTGAATCAGCGGAGCATCTCTTCTTTGGGTGCTCCAGGGTGTTGCAGGTGTAGCAGGGGGCTGGTTTGGATTGGTGCAGCACGAGCAATCTCCCGTCTTTCTGGATGTCGCTTCAGGCAAATAAGGGGAGGCCGGTGAGGGACGTGCTCCTTCCTATCGCCATTCTGTGGGCGATTTGACGGGGGAGGAATGATCTCGTGTTCTCGGGCCAGAGGTTTTATCGGGAGAACGTGACAAATTTTGCTAATCACCTGGTGGTGGATTGGGCGTTGTAAGGTTGGTGGGTTGGGCGTTGTAAGGGCTTCGTTTTTTTCGGAGCGTGGCTGTTGCCTTTCCCTCTTTTTTTCTCTTTCTCTTTTTTTGAATAAATTTTTTGAGGTGTGCACCTTCGAGTGTTTCCCCCTTGTTTCTGGATTTAAAAAAAACATCTAGGATTGCAAACAAACGGAATGTTTTTTTTTAAATTCTACTACTAAACTGAAAACTTGCAAGTTGTAACATTTAACCAAACAACCGTTGACAAATTTATTGAAAGCAGTTATTCGACGTAAATTCATTCACTTCTACAGCAAATAATAATCCTAAGAAAACTTTAGAAAAATAATAGTGTGATTTTCTGATAGAATGAATTATCATGGTATGTTTTTTGTAAATAGCAAATATGTCTTAGACTATGGACAAGCACATACCTTGTAGAAAGAAAGGACAGCGAAGTCTGCAGGAAATTTCATTAAATCAAGTTGTTGAGTTGCACATCCTTTGGCAGCATCTATCAGAACCATCCACGACCCTCTACCTCCAATAACACGATAAATATTCTTAGGAGTAAGAAAAGAATAGATTCACAAAATAAAAGCACATCAAACATTAGGGAACTTATATCCATTCATTGTCCTTTTTATAGCCATGGTAATGAAAATAGTATGTTGTGACAAGAAACAAAATAAAAATGGCGAAGCCTTCTCCACTATAAGTAGGATCGGCTACATGGATTCTTGCTCAAATCCATGTTGAAAGATTCGACTATTTTTTACGATGGTTGTCGACTACCTAACGCAACCCCCACAAGGGGGGATTTGAACCTTGGTCTTTTAGGTGGTAGGCACACTGCACTACCACCAGACCATTTAAGTGGGTACTGACAAGGAAAAATTACAAGAAAAAAATAGTGATAGGACTGCTTTCAGTGCTTTGGAAGGTTTTCTCTACAGCCTATAATGATGTGATTGATTTTCAAGGAGTGCACGACCAATGAAGCATACATGAACTTACACAGTTTTGGTGAATGGCTGTCCATAGGATGGCTTCTCAGCCTCACGGGGGTGACCTTTTGCACCGTTACTATGCCAAATGTATATAGTTAGGTATAGCCAATGCATTGAATTAAATGTATATAACAGTCCAGATTTGTTTGTTTAATTGTAACGTTCATTTCCCTCTACCAGGGGACCTTTATGCTTTTTATCCTCAATACAATACCAATCTGCATAATTGGCAGCGTCTTATCATTGCAACTCCTTGCTAGAAGTTGAGTAGGGTATCTTGTTACGATTAAGAGTATTAACAGGATTAAGATCTCAAAAGTGGGCTACTAATCTTAATAAGACTTAAAGTTGTATTCTATGTATTCTACGACATCTGCAATTACTGCAAGGAACCTGGACATTGGAAGAACAGCCGAAGAAGAAAGGCAAAGTCAAGGTTGTTGTTTTGGCGTAGGGAGACATAAATTCTGAAGATCTGGTTCTCACCATCACAGATCAGAAAATGATGATAACACATGGAGTCTTTATTCAGGTTGTTCATACCATAGGACTCTCAATTAAGATTGGTTATGCACCTATGAGAAGATAGATGGTGGAAACTTCATCATGGGAATGATGTAGCATGCAAGATTGTTGGGATCAACTCCATGAAGATCAAGATGCATGACAGACAGTGATAGAAATACACCATGTTCCTGATCTGAGAAAGAACATGATATCCCTTTGAGTCTTGGACTCTAAAGGATATAGGCATAGCGTTAAAAGTAGCGTTATGCAGGTTGTCAAAGCGAATGGTTGTCCTCAAGGGCAACAGGAAAAAGACTCTATACCTCATGCAGGGGTCTACCATTACAGGTTCTATTGCAGTGGAAACACAATCTGTGAGATCAGAGTCAGAATTGTGGCATATGCGGTTGGGACACATGAGTCAGATAGGGATGAATATCCTTAATCGGAAGAGTCTCATCAGAGATTTCAAGGGATCCAAGTTGGAGTTATGTAAACATTGCATGTTCGGGATAAAACATAAGAAGCAATTCAATAAGGCTATTCATAAGACAGGATATACGCTCGATTACATACATATTGATTGTCGGGACCCTTCACGGTTCTCATCTTTAGGAGGTGCCAGTTATTTTCTGTCTATTATAGATTATTACTACAAGATGGTTTGGGTGTACATGATGAAGTACAAGAATCAGTCATTTCAGACCTTCAGGAGTAGAAGATCTTGGTGAACCAGACTTATAAGAAGGTAAAGCATCTTCGTATAGATGACGGGCTAGAGTTTTGTTCGTCAGAGTTGAGTTCAATAAGTTCTGCAGGGAGGGTGTTGCGAGAAACCACATTATTAGAGATACATGATAGCAGAATGGAGTTGCAAAAGAATGAACAGGATGTTTCTAGATAGAGCAAGATGCATTCTCTTTAATGCTGGACTTGGTAGAGCATTCTGGGCTGAAGTTGTGAATGCAACTTGTTACTTGGTGAATCGAAGTCCCACAACTACTACGAACTACAAAACACCCATGGAAGTATGGTTTGCTAATCATGTTGATTATTCAATATTACAATTCATTGGTTGTGATGATCATTACCATGTTAGTGAAGGAAAGCTAGAATCAAGGACAAAGAAATGAGTATTTACTGGTTACATGAGTAAAGGGGTACAAAATCGTGTCCTCTTAAGCGCACAGAGTTATTGTTAGCAGGAATGTAAGATTTGAAAATAATTCCATGTTTCACTCGAGGAATGAATATGTTGATGTAGGACAAGTGATGATGTGCACAAACAGCTTCAAACTGAAACCAAGTAGCGATCACGCAGTTGATCACATCACTCCAAATCCGTTTGATACTGAACAGCCTGAAGTTGAGCAACCAAAGGAGAGGCAACCAAGTGTTGCTACTAATCGATCCTGTAGAGAGATACATCTACCGCAAAGATATGGATTTGAAGACATGGTTGCACTTGCATTACATATTGTGGAGGAGGCAGTGTATACAGAACCCTCCACTTATAGGGAGGTTATAATAGGGCAGAATCTAGACAGTGGATTGCTGCTATAAGTGAGGAGATGGCATCTCTTCACAAGAATCGGACATGGGAACTTGTCAGGTTGTGGTCCATACAACTCTTGATCCTCATGCAGTGCAATAACAAGGAGTACATCTAACATGGACAAAGCCGACGATGAGACTGGAGAGAATTCTTCTTGCAATGAAGATGACACGTACGCGTGTTGTTGGAAAATATAATGCGGAAGCGAATATTATAGATAAAGAAATAACATTACAGAACACGGGATTCAACGTGGAACCCTAGTCCCTAGGGTGCGAGATGAAACCACTGGAGAACGCCTTAAAGAGATGGTTTGCTCATTAAACTTTCTCACTAGATACAGGAGGTCTGGGGCTTCTTGTATAGCCTCCACAGACCCTCCAAGTCCCACCACTGGTAGATGTGGGACTAAACTCTGGATGTGGTAAATGGATCTTGAAAGGATCCATTTACCCAACTTACATGATAATGATGCATATTCTAACACTCCCCCTCAAGCTGGAGCATGCAATGCTCAGCTTGGAAAAACAGAAAGAAACCTCAACTCACACTACAAGACACTACAAGCAATATCAACTCAATGTTCACAACTATCGGTTGTTGTCGAGGATGTTGTTTCTCATGACGTGCAGGTGAAGAGGAACAAACGAGCTGGAGTGTGAGTCAAACTGAATCTACGTCGGAGAGCATGTGCTCTATACTGCGCTTGTTAGAGTCACTGTACGACACAACATGTGAACAACTGCTCCATCTCTGAAAGAGCCGAACTGAAAAAAAATCATGGAGACATCCACGTCAGAGTCCACAATCGTTGCAGAAAGGAGTCTGAAAAAGTCCCCCCGTCGGAGTATAGGGTATCTCCCATACTGGTTTAGAGAATGGGATCTCTACTCTGGAGTCCCTATGAAACCACATGAAAACTCTAGCTCACATGGCATAGGGAATGGGATCTCTACTCTGGAGTCCCTGTGGAACACATAAAAACTCTGACCAAAAAACAAAAAATAGGGACCACTGGAAAAAGTGATGGCAAACATGTGCACATCAAACTGAAGACCGCATGCATATGCGTGTCTGAAAAGGAATCTCTTTTTGGAGAACTCGAAGAAATCTGGTCACTCAAATATAGAGTGCCTCAAACTTGGACTCTGAACCAATCCGCAGAGTCTGAAACTGAGTTGTAGAGTCTGAACATCTGGCTAGTCTGGAATCTGACATCTGAATCTGGAATAAACATGTGACTCTATACAATACTCCCCCTTTCTCTCATAATGGTTGGAAAACAATGATGTCGAACATGTTGGGAGAAGACAAGAAAATGAGAAAACAAAACATGAATCAATGAATCGCTTAGATGTTCTTGATTTTTTTACGGCTTTTCCTTTTTTCTCTTTTTTGCAAATAATAATTTTTTGGCTATTTCTTCTCGCATTTTTTTGAATCATTTCGATTATTTCCTCTCTCCCTTCAGTTAACTCAACTTTCAATTTTTTCCTTTTTTTCTTTTTTCCTGCATAAGATTTTTTGTACACACCTTTTCTCAAAAAAATCTCTTTTTTTAGAAACATGGTGCAAGTAGGGCCCACAAAAGCAACTCTCCCTCCTTTCTTCTTTCATTTTTCATCTCTTTTTTTAATAGTTGTGGCCCCCATTAGGGCTAACCTTATTTAGGGTTCCTCGATTGGGAATCCCTCGCTCATGCGCCACCCCACGATCGTGGCCCTTCTGCTCTTGGCCAGTTGCCACCGCCTAGACATGGAACTTCACAGCTTGCTGCCGCCTGAAGCTTCAGGACCCCAGTATTTAAAATGACTAGGACCCCAAATATAAAAATGAAACAACTCAAACAACTGACTATTGTGATAACTCTGACGACTCGGAAAAGAAGAACGATGGTACGTCCCAAGGTGACATGCATCACACTCCAAGGTAGTACGAGTAGAGATCTGATGGAGAACGTGACAACTTCTGCAGAGGAAGGTGTCCAAAGCGAAGATGCCACATGAAAGGAGAAACAAATCCAGATGGAATAGTAGCACACCAACACACGGAGGTTGGAATAGTTTGTACAACTCTCTCTGTTCACGGCCACATCCAATCATCCTGCCTGTGAGTATGTACTGAAACACAAGAGAAGAAAGATCAAATACGACATGATAATGTAAATATTTTGTAATCTGACTAATAGACAAAAGATTCATCTGAAATGCTGGAGCATGTAAGACATTCTGCAGGCGCATCGACAAGGCTAGAACAATCTCCCTTTGACCAACATTGAGTAGACGAACCCCATTAGCAATCACCACTGATCTATCAGAAGGGATAGATCTGTAAGAAGCAAACTGAGTCCGATCTCCACACATATGATGAGAAGCTCTGGAGTCCATGATCTAATCAATCAAATCTAATTGCTACAATTGTGGTGCGTAAGTAATACCTAACGAACTCGTAAAAACTCTGACAACAGTTGTAACATCTGAAGATCATCCTGCTGGACTAGGCAGTGTAATCATTAGCTCTCTCAATCTAGAGACAATATCATCAAGCCTCGCACCATGAGGAGTTGGAGTAGTCTCTGTCTGCTCAACTACACGGGCAGACATTAAATACCCATGCTTGAGATAGCATGTCTCCTCCGAATGTCTTGGATGATGGCAATGTGAAAATGGGTCACGGTGACGTCCTCCTCCTCGACCACGAGTTGTGAAGTACCCCATCTACCACGAGAAGCTACCATCGTAGAGGGAGTTTAAGCCACAATAGTAGACAAAGTAGTGATCCTACTTAGCCTCTTGTAGACCTTCTCCATCGAAGGTATCGTCTATCCAGTAAGTAGTTGAGTACATGTTGTGCCATACTCTGAGTCAAGGGATGACAGAAAGACTCCTGTCATCGTAGCATTCATGTATGTCTGGTGTTGCTCAGTGCTAGTAGTAATGGGTATAAAGCTACGAATACACTCAAACATGCCTCGGAGATGCGAGAAGTGGGCATGAAAAGGGTTGATCATTCAGCTTGGTCGAGAAAATGCCATGTTGCAACTGGAGGATTTTGCTCCCATTCTTCGCTTGCCCATATGTGTCATCTAGGATATCCCACATAGCTTTGGTTGTGGGTTGATTGACAATGTCATGGGCAATCTCCATGGTGAGCATCCCGGAAAGCCAAATCCATACATAGACATCATTTTGCTTCCATGAAGCTTTAGCCCTAGTTTTGTAGGTCAGCTCTGAATCAGTTAAAATGTGCTCCTTGTATGGCACTGCATAAGGGTGCGAAACTGCATGGACCACAACTCGTAGTTGGTCTGATCCATCTTCACAATAGAAGCCGGACCCTTGAAGGCACCAAACGATGAGAAAAAGCCACCCTTATTCTTTGACATGATGGAAAAATTGCCGAAAATCCGGACATAAACTGGGGAGTAGACCTCTTTGAGCAAGTCTACACAATCATATGAAGGAACAGTTGTATGTGTTGGCTCATACAACCATCCTCTTCAATCCTTGTGTACTTTAGGGTCGGAAAACATGATTAATATGTCTGAAATCACGTATTCCGATCAAAATTAGACCGTATAAGCCTGCAAAAGCGCCCAAACTGCAGTCTGCAAGCAGCAGCGGGCGACAAGGTTGCAAGGATGAGGCAGGGAAGCTGTCGTCTAGGGCGGTCGGCGGGCTGGGATGGCAAGCAGATGCCCGGTCGGTGGCCTGCAGGCCGGCGGAGGAGATGTCGCAGGTGTTGGCTACTGGTCAACGGAGGGATCAGCGGCTGTCGGCGGGGGGACGGTGGATAGGGTTAGATTTGGTGGGACATGGGAACTCTGATCTAGGAATGTTGCTTCAATACTATATTGGAGGAAAAATAAAATTGTGATGTCATTAAATGAGACCCTAGGGCTCTCTTATATAGGAGAAAAGCCCTAAGTAAATTACAAGATAGGTACATGAAAGAAATGTAATAAGAAATAAATATAAAGAGATATAAATATCTCAACAATTAGCAAGAGGGAAAAAAGAATAGCTTACAAAAAATTGATTTAAAAAATGAGAGAAAAGAAAAGGTGATGGCTTACGGGGAAAAAAGAAGGATTTCTTCTAAAAAAGGATTTTATTTTTGGGTTTCCCTCTTTATTTGTTCTCCCAATTTAATCGAGTATCTCATACTTTCCGATAAGTATGGGGGTAAGGGAGAGTATTGTGTAGAGGATTCATACAGATTAGGACCCTCCATTATTAGAGGTGCTCCATGTTCGCGCGACCCAGTTTTCTCTGAATTCTACAACGAGAGACTTGGTATAGTTGTCATCTCCAGCGACCGTGAACTCCAATACAAATTTTCCCACGGCTTCCCTCCAGTGAGCGTGAACTCCAATACGAGATCCTTTAAGGCACTATGAAAGTGACCTACTTCTCAAATCTAGATATGGATATTCACACAGCATTTTTTGTTTGGCCCTTTAGAAAGATTGAGCACTTTTCTGCATGTTGCGTAGATTTTTAATATGTTCCGAATCAGAGTACTATTAAAAGACTTATTCTGGTTTAGATGACTCTTAACAGACAGAGTCACAAGTACATGAGTTAATCATCAATCAGACTTCCCTATAGGATCTTCAGTCATACTCTATCCCTCTAGTTCCTCCTCACCGGCGTGATATGAGAAGCAACGACATCAGCATGCAACCATTAGAGTATACCTTGAGTTGATATTGCTTGTAATGTCTTGTATTCAGTGAATGGATATCTTCTTTTTATTTATCGAAGCTGAGCATTGCATGCTCCAGTTTGAAAGGGGGTGTTAAAATATACGTGTAGATGGGTAATTAGATCTCTTTGAGATCTAATTACCTCATGGACTCATGTAGGGGTGGGAGTTCGATCCATTTGGGTGGGTTTGGGTTATTCGGTTTGGGTTGAAAAAATGAAACCCATCACACAGTCAAAATGCTTCGGGTTGAGGTATTCAGGTTATTGGTTTGGGTTGATTAGGTCGGGTTAAAATCGAATTAATCGAATTAAGAAAAGACGATTGTTATCACTTAATAATTTACATACCATCTTTCCTAATTTTGCTAGGAATCTACTACAACTTGTAATATAATGTGAGTATCCATCACCTTTCTAAAAATATATATGTATATTATGTATATGTGTGTATATACATGTGCATAAATGCATGGGAATTTATGGTTCGGTTCAGGTCGGTCCAAACCGTGGGTCACCCATATCTATTACTCGGGTTGATTGGGTGGGTTGGGTGGAAGCTATTGAACCCATCAACCAATCCAATACCTGTATAAATAAAACAATTGGGGATTAACCCAACCCGAAAACCCAAATAACCCAATTCGTTTAACCCATCTCAAATGATTTGGTTGGGCTATTCAGGTTGACCCAAACAATGCCCACCCCTAGACTAATGTTAAACCTAAATCATGGAACAGTGAAACCTGGTCATATTTGTAGGGCTATATAAGAAGCGTCACACCCTATATACTCGTTAAGAGAGAAAACATAATAGAACATCCATTCTGTGAGATGTTCTCCCGCAGTTTCATCTTGTTGTGTGTTCTTTATATGTTCATCTTTGACTATAGCTTCCGCACTACATTTTCTATAGTATGTGATGTCATGTTGAGATAGATGAGGTGATTTTTTAGTATGCTATCCTAGGGTTCATATTGTAGGTAGAGGCCCAAGGTTATGATTACATAGAAAAATGCCACACTAGTCAAAATACTAATAACATTGATAACACTCAATGAGAATGCTAAAGGAATTGGGTTCCTAATACTAACAAAAATTGAGTTTTATTCTAAATAGAGTCTATTTTAACACTATGATTCCTGTGCTTGGGCTATATATATGGAGGGAGTAGGGAAATTACCTCTATCCTTACCATAGAGAGAGACAACAAAGTGATGAAGAGAGAAGAAGAAGAAGAAGAAGAAGAAGAGAAGGAAGAGAATAATGGAACAGAGAGAGTTGCACATGTTCTTCTTCTTAGTGAATTTCCTTCTCCAGTGATTGTGAGAGATGACCGACACCGTTGAAGGAAATAAATAAAATTTATTTATTTCACATCACGGAAATGCATAATATTTAGCAAACTTTTTGCTAAATCGAATCGTATGAACTAAAAAAATGTAGCACAACAATTTGTGCATTCAGAAATTATAAATTATAAGGAAACAATTTCCAAAGTAATTTCTGATATTCACAATGAATAGAAGAGATAGTTCATGGCTACCTTTGAAGCGTGAGTGTCTACTAAAGAAACCTACCAAATCAAGTCTGATATGCAAATATCTCTCTTGTGGGCATGGAGATAAATCACATTGATTCCCACGAACCCAGACACTAATCAGGGCAATAAGAAGAGGTGTGTGAGAGATAAGACTCTCAAGGGGCGCGAAATTCTAAGGGACTTTGCTCTACAAAAATTCGATGCAAAAGATAGAGCATTGCTCTCCTTTTATATACACATCTAACATGTGTGTTGTCGTCCCTTGAATTATCAATCAAGGGCTTAGAGCAAGTCCTAATTCGATGAGGATTATCTATCTCCAAATTATTAATTAATTAACAATAAATAAGCAACAACTTTTGAATCCTAATTCAGTTTACAATGTCATTAAATGATCGCAACTTTAATACAACCTTTTTTTACATAATGGGTTTAACTGGATCAATACATGATATTCTTGTAGTATTTCTGGGATCAATTCTTATATTCAGAAGTCTGGGCGTAGTTTTATTTACCAATCCTATTTTTTATGCCTTTTCACTGGGATTGATACTTGTTTGTATATCCTTATTATACATTTTATCAAACTTATATTTCATAGTTATTGTGCAGCTCCTTATTTATGTAGGTGCTATAAATATTTTAATCATATTTGTTGTGATGACCACAAATAGTTCCGAATATTATAATGATTTCCACCTTTGGACTATTGAGGATACGGTTACTTCGTTAGTCCACGGGATTTAGCCAATTGTTCAGATCGTGGGATATCAGTGAGAAATAGGAATCCGTGTTATCAAAGGATTTCTTGCGATTATTTCTGGTATGGAATGAGTCAATCATCCACTTTGGTATCTTATTAAATAAAATTGGTAATATTGTTTCTCCGTTGATCAAGAATTCCGATCTTTGGGTAGTATCATGATCGTCCAATAATAAGGGTTTCAATTTATTCAAATGAACAATTTGAACACTTATTGATTCTAAACGGATTGCGGGGTTGATCATTTGAGTCTTTCAATTCATAGATGTGAATCTTGGACCTATCTCACAAAGATAGAAACTCAACAACTTGGTGCAATAATGCACATCATTGTACACGTCCCAGCTTAACCATAATTAATTAAAGTTGTTACCTTTTTATCCATTAATTAATTAACTTGATAATCCTATTATCAATATTGGAGAAATTATAGAAAGGATCCTTGAAATCTCATAAACACAAGAAATAAATGTAAATCCAATTTACATCTACAAAATTAATGTGAATCAAATTCACATAATTTCATGTCTTGGAATATTATGCAAATCATATTTACATCAATATTTATATGAATCATATCCATATAAATGTTAATTATTGTGAATCACTATTCACATTAATTAATGAGATATATTTGTGAATCTTATTCACAAAATTGTCCTTATAAAATAATGCAATAATAACTATTATTATTACAATATTGACATCAATAGGTATGAGTCCTAATCCAATTAGGACTCATGGGATACATACTTGGAGATAATGTCGGGGAGATCATACTATCCATGTATAGTGACTTGAAATCTAGATATGAATCAAATTTCAAGGTTGTCATTTTCGCAAAAATCGATCACCTACGTATGCTGAGCTTTGAGTTGTAACACTTTACACTCTCGATGAGTTCTACGAAATGCATCACTCTCCATGAGCTGGAGAAAGTGTCGGTGAGATGAATACAACTTCCTTGACCATTTCTAATCATAGTCCAAATCATTTGGGGCTTAGAAATGAGCTGAAAAAGCTTGTATACATCCATTTCCATGATCATTTCTATTTCCAAAATTTGAACATTGAAATTGGAATTGGAAATTGGATTCAAATGAATTGTGTTAATCCAATTAAATCTCAAATCATCTAGCAAAATGGAGCCACTAAAATCTATCATGTTTCATTACTCCCTCGTAATGGAATTGTCAAGGTAGATGGTCTATTGTGATAGACTTAACCCCGATCATTCCCAATACTCATTTATCCTTCACACTGGAAGACTTTGATAAATCCGAAGTTCAAATCCTGGTTTGACTGTCTTCTTCGGAATATATCAATAGATTTCTCATTTGATAATTGAGCGACAATATTAATCATATATTTTCCAAAAGTATATATTAATATCTCGAATTCATGTCTTATTTCATAAACAAGATAACCATGCGCAGGATTCATTTTGACCCAAATAATCTCATGAGTGAGCTTTGTCTCCCGATTCATCAACTATGAACATGTATGATTCCTTCGAGAGACCATACATCTCATATGACTACATATGCACACCAACGTGTCGGTATATGGACATTGACGAGGTCACCAACCTATTGTTCTGTCAAATGTGTACGCAGATATATAGATGCATATATGTCTCATGTCAAAGGATGTGGCTTGATCGTGACAGTTACGATTCAGGTCATAGTTTATCTCGACATTATCAAGTCAACTCTTTGACTTGATTATTCCAACACTTCTGAATCTCCATTCCTATGCAGAGGACCCACATTAAGAAGTCAATTGGAAATCAATCTTTAGAGAAAAATTGACATCTCTTTCTTAGACTGAAGATCTATATTGAATATTACATGTTTAACATCAATTGTGTCCTTCCATTTGCATGGTATTCAATATGACCAGGTACATATCCCTAATTGTACAAAGGGACCTTAATAGTAAAGTGCATTTACATTCATTCATTTCATTTCAGGTGGACATGCTAAAACAATAATTTTTATTGCATTAATGGGTCGTCAAGGACTTACAAGTCCAACAATCGTCATATAGTACATCTTCTTCTTCACGTATATTTCCATGATGGTTGATTGCATATCCATTTATCCCCAACATAGCATGGCCCTACTTTCTTTATTTTTCTTGTATTTATAACATGCTTTAGAATATTGTGTTCATCAAATGTGAAAAAAGAAATATATGTCCATATATACAACAGTTTTGCATACACGACATCGATCACGTGTAAAAAACTTCATACTCCAAGAAAAATAGCATATTGTGTATCCTAATAGAGAGACGGAATAAAATGAACTTCATACTCCAAGAAAAATAGCATATTGTGTATCCTAATAGAGAGACGGAATAAAATGAACACCTGGGATCATGGTTGTTGGTCAAGTCCTTTGGTAATTTGCACGCATCTCCTTTAAATGAATTCACCAGTTCAAGTGGATATTTCATGCCAGAGAAGTTGCACTCGGAAGGAAAGGCAAATAAGCTGTAAACGTTTCCTGCTAATTTCACAGTCAATTATAAGATCAATGTCGATGCAAAGAACATATAACATGAAATCGTACACAAAAACTTGTGTAAGTACATAAAATTCCATCCAAATTTTTCAAAATAATATATTGAGTAGCACACGAGATATAACAAACATGCCAACACTAGTATTAAAATTTCCCTCTGAAGAATGAGAACAAGAAGAAAATTTGTTCAAGGAAAAATACTAGCCAATAAACTAGCCCCAACATTTCAAGAATAACAAAAAACAGTGACTGCAAGCCTCGAACAACAGTTTTTGACCCTCGAATTGCTTCAGATCAATTCAGACATATGGTGGTGGAAATTTTGGCTAAGGATTTTGATTTTTCATTTGGGTCCTGAGACATGATTGGTAAATGATTGGCGAGCAATGGGCCAGGTTTTTCCCAGGCATCATGACTGCCTGCAACCGTTCGTCAATGGAAGAGGATATTACGCATCTCTTTTTTTTATGGAGAATGTTTTTGCTTATGCCAAAAGGCTTCTGGACTTCTGTTCCTTGCAACTGTTTTGAGTTTGTGAATATATAGCTTTTTCGGGTGCACGTCTCCTCGATGCCACACTTCTTTTCCTTTTAAAGAGAAGCTTTGAACAACTACTATAACACGATGAATCGTAATTTCATAAATATCAAACAGTGTTAGCTTTAAAACAAATTCCATTTGTGTGTGTGAGGGGGGAGGTTATGATAAATTTCTGAGTCTATGGATCAACTTATGTGCATTCAAAAGAATGCATATGCATTAGAACTCACCATTCATCGATTCTATGGAGGCATTTACTCCAGTTCTCCTCATCTCAGACAAAGTCAATGCGTCAATTGATAACATCAGAGCCCCAGATAAGTCAACTTGTTGCTCCACTTCTTCAATGTTGACAGCAATTGCCCTTGCACCTTTCTCCAGAGCATATCTCGAGTCTCATAAGGATACTCCAAAATATAAACAATTCCGTGATCCCAACAAAAATTCAGTGACCATCAAAGTGCAGAAAATGGATTATATCACGTAAGATAAATTAATAATAACATCAAAGAGCCCAATATTGTCTTCTTCGTGATTTTTTGACAAAAAGATACTCTCTAATTCCCAGAACGCTGTTATGGTTCTCCAATGTGTACATGAAGCAGCTTTCTCGGCTCCAAGGGAAGGCTTCACCAACAAGTTTTAGTGCAGCAGTTGCTCCAGAAGTAAATATGCATTTATATTCGTCAGGGGATGCATTGCAGAAATCAAGAACCTAGCAAGAAAATCGGGCATCCCCGTCAATACTTATAATCATACCAGCCAACAACATTTCTATGCAATTTTAAGGTAACCAGGTTAGATTCATTAATAAAAAAAATTATTTGAGTTGTTTTTATTCATGAAGAAATTGCAAAAACTGCAAATGACTCATTAGTGCAGTGACAAAATAATACAAATTGAGATTTTTTTTTAAAAAAGGGCGAACACTCAGAATGGCCAACATCCAAAAATTTACTAATCACCATTTATAAATTACATATTTCTATTTCTTTATATTTATTTGTTATGTCTCTTTTTTTCATGTATCACATGTGTTATTCACCCAGGTCTTTTATCCTATATAAGAGAGCTCTAGGGTCTCAATAATGACATCCGAACTTCATTTTTCCTTCAACATGGTATCGAAGCAACGGTCCTAAACCGGGGCTCCCATATCTCAATAAACCCTAACCCTGCCTGTCCCCAGGTTCGGGAATGCCTGTCAGAAAGGTTAAAAGTAAAGGGGAGAAAAAAGCGAGGAGGGCGATGAGGCTCGATAAGGAGGAAGGGGAGGAAAGCTCGCACGAGCCCATCCCTGTCACAGGGGTATTTCAAATCACACAGAGTCGATTCAGAGTGTTCGACAGGGCAGTGGTCGACCGTCTAGGATGATCCTGCCGAAGAAGCCGATGGAAGGTGAATGTCAATGTCGATGGAAATTCTTTCTTGGAATGTCAGGGGGCTGGGTTGCCCTGAAAAGCCAGTCATGGCGACGAGGGGAATGAACGGGGGTGATCGTTTTGCATTGGCGGAGTTAAAGGCCCGAGGCACTTTGGGTTGTTTGATGATCGGTTGGAAGGACTCTTTTGATCTTTTGAAGGAGTTCAACTCGTTGTTATGCTTATCGGTGTTGCTTAGACGGCGTATGGATGGTCTCAGCTTTCCCGATCACGAATGTCTATGGTTTGATAGGCAATGAATGGGGCATTCTGGCAGAGGACTTGGAACAGTGGGGCAGTGCGAGGAAGAACGAGATCTGGATCATCAAAGGTGATCTGAACACTACGTTGCTTCCCGATGACCGGCCTCAGAGAGGGGGAGGAGGGGACCTTGGCTCGGAGGAGCTACGGAGAGTAACTCATCGTTTGGGTCTATCAATTATCGATGCGGATGGTTGCGCCTACACCTGGTGCAACGTGAGATTCCGATCCCAGTTGGACAGATTCCTGCTATCTCAGGATGGTGCGGAAAGGTTCTCGCTCTCACGAGCGTGGGCTCTTCCACGGACGTGTTCAAATCACACGTCAATTCTTTGGTCGTCTAGGGAGGAGGGACGAGGCTAGTTCTTTTTTCGTTTCGAACGAAGTTGGTTATTGGAGGATGTAGAGATATATGTTGTGTTATGTTATTTTGTACTGTTTCATATTTTCTGTTTTCTTTTGGACTCTTGATGTAATTTACCCATAGACTACTCTCCTATATAAGAGAGCCTAGGGCATACGGAATAAACAAGTCTCTTATTTTTCCCAACATGGTATCAAAGCGACGGTCCTAGACTGGAGTTCTCGAACCAAACCCTAACCCTAGCCACCACCTTCGAGCCCTCTGCACGCGTGCCTCCTTGCCTCGCGCCGCCCCCAGCTTCGGCCCCGCTCGGCCCCGTGCGTCGCGCTAGGCCCCGCTCTCGATTCCAGCCTCGCCGTTCGTGCTAGGCCGCCAGCCCCGGTGCTCTTGTGAGCATGTGCGCCTGCTCGCGCTAGGCCGCAATCCCCTGTGTGCGCATCTGTGCGCATCCGTGTGCGTACATATGTGTGCGTGAAGCCTCTGGTTCGCGTGCAACCATAGGTCAGCGTGTGTGCAGTTCCAACCCTCGTTCCGCACGTCCGTCTCCAAGTTAATGGGTTTGGTTGCTTGAGTCTACACATGCAACTAATCCCGTTAATGTCCATGTAGACGATCATATCTTCAGTCTACTACATGTCAGAAAGCAAGGTAGACATCCCATTTACATGTGCCTTCAGAGGTCCAACGCCTATTGTGAAGATGGATGGGTCAAATTACGAAGTATGGGCAATGCAGTTCATGAGTATGATGAAGTCAACCGGTAAGAAACACATTCTTACTGAAGAAGAGCCTGCTGAGAAGACTGGAGTCAACGCCTCATGGGAGGCAGATGATGCATATGCCAAGGTTTGGCTATCAGGAACCCTGGCAATTGATATTGTCAATGATATTCTCCGTCAGCCCACTGCAAAAGCAATGTGGGATATTCTGGCTGCTACATATTCACAGGCAAAGGATGAGACGAAGATTCTGCAACTCCAGCATGACATATTTACCATCAAGCAGAATGAACGATCTCTACACTCAATGTACACATCTTTTCGAGGAATGTTTGACAAGCTTTACAGCTTTATGCCTCTCACAGCCACTCCTGAGCAACAGAAGACCTACCGGAATGCCACTATAGTTGGTGTATTTCTGGCGGCTCTAGCTCCAGAGTACGAGGCATCACGTTCCTAGATCTTGGCAGACTCCACAATTCCTCCGATGGAGGAAGCATTTCACAGACTGAGTCGTATTACGGTTCCTTCATCCACTACAAATCAGATCGCCTCAGCCATGGCAGCGAATCGAGGTCGTGAGGGTCATCATCAGTTCCGTGGTCGTGGACCTCAAGGCAGAGGGGGTCGTATTCGGCCATCATGCAACTTTTTCCATCGTTATGGGCATACCGAAGATACGTGCTACTCCAAACTTTCGTCTCTTAATTCAATACGAGATTTTTCCTTTCAATGACCTCGGAATGGATGAGAAGAAACTTCTTGCATGAGCTAGAGGTTGGGGAGGTTCGTGTCTTGGGTGAGGTGAGGATTGGGAGCGCCTTGAGGGGCCATTTTGTTGAATAAAAGCGTAGGAAAAGAATGAGTGATTGGGGGTGGTTGGGGAAAGGGGTGGAAACACTTTCAGAAACACAAGCAGAGAGCTTGCTGGCTCCTTTCTTGGAGGTGGAGGCGAAAAGGCGGTTTGGGACTTGAACGCGAACAGGGCTCCTAGCCCGGATAGCTTCCCGGTGTCCTTCTACCGTGAGTTATGGGATCTCCTGAAGGAGGATGTTCTTGAAGTTCTTAATGAGTTCAAGGAAGGAAACATAGGATTCGAGAAAATCAATCGGGCATTGTTGTTCCTATTGCCCAAGAAGGACTCTCCTGTGAGCGTGGAGGACTATATGCATATTGCTCTATCCAATGCAATTTATCTCATAGTGGCCAAGATTCTGGCGAACAGGCTTAAGAAGGTCATGGATTCGGTGGTGCTCCATGGACAGACGGCTTTTATTCCAAGGAGACAGATGGCAGATGGCTTAGTGTTGGCTTCAGAGATATGCCTTGATTGAAAGCGGATAAAAAAACGAGGGGTTATGTGGAAGATAGACTATGCAAAGGCTTATGACAGCGTCGACTGGAGGTTCATATGGGCATCTTTACGTAGGCGAGGTTTTCCTGAAGTGTGGATAGACTGGATGAAGAGATGTGTCACTACATCCTCTTTCTCCATTCTAGTGAATGACAAACCTGAGGGTGGCTACTTCCAACCACAACGTGGAGTGAGGCAGGGATGCCCATTGGCACCGATGTTGTTTGTTTTAGTAGCAAATGCTTTGGGGGTTCTACTCAAGCAAGCGGTGGAGGCAGGTTGGTGCGAAGATTCCCGTAAGGAGGATAGTTGTTCCTATTTTACTATATGCAAATGATACGATTCTTTTCCTTGGTGGCACATATGAGCAAAACGCTAATGCGGCACATCTAGTGACGATCTTTGGGAGCTTCTTCGGTCAGGAAGTCAATGAATGTAAGTCGATAATTGTATTCGAGATGAATGAAACAAAGCATCGCGGTATTGCGGAGGTGACTGAATGCCCTCTGGGAGACCTCCCTATCCCTTACTTGGGCTTGCTTTTGGTAGCTGGGAAACTGAAGAAAACAGATTGGGATGGGGTGCTGCAGAGGATGGAATAGAGATTGGTTGGGTGGAAGGCGGTCACTTTGTCTAGAGGGGGTAAGTTGGTGCTTTTGAAGCACGTGCTCTCGACCATACATATCTTCTTCTACTCTATTAAATTGATGCCAAAAAGAATTAGGAAGAAGATTGAAGTTTTAATGAAAAGGTTTTTCTGCTCGGATGGGAGGCAACAGGGTCCCCGTATGCAATTGGTCAGATGGGATGAGATCACGAGGGGAGGACTTGGATTGCGTGATGTAGAGTGTATGAACAAGGCCCTCATCGCAAAATGAGTGATTCGCATTTGGGGTGATTCAAACTCGCTGGTAGATAAGGTCCTAAGGAAAATATGTGGGGTTAACGGTCAACTGGTGGCAGGTAGGGTTCGTTTTGAGTTCCCCCATTGGACCGGGGAGGTTTTACCGTTGTTGAAGCACATGCTAAGGCCTAAGGTGGGTGACGGACACATTTTCCGTTTCTGGCGTGATGATTGATCTGGAGAGGGCATGCTTGAAGCCAATTTGTTCCAACACCTCTATCATCTCCACCAACAATCCCCCAAGTTGAGTCTCAGTCTCCTCCACCTCCTCCGCCACCGTCTACCCTGACACGGTTCTTACCACGATTTTACATTCGTGAGTCCTCTACTTTCCCTTTGTTCATGGGCCTTCCCCGTCATCCAGCACACCTCAGGTATGTAATGAACACATTGTTTACACTGATGGCACTGGTGATATGCTTGTTCCACAGGATACTATACAGAATGAGTTGATACTAGAAAACGGATTGGTTGATGACCTCAACGTACCTATTGCCTTGAGGAAGTTGTGTCGTAACAATGACATGTATCCTCTAGCTGCGCATGTTTCCTTTGACCATATTTCAGAGGTTTGTTATGGGACTCTTAGCTATTACTATCCCACGAACATATCAGAACGTCATACAGGATAGTAATTGGCGACTTTCCATGGAGGAGGAGATGGCTGTTTTTACCCGTCTAGGTGCCTCTATTGTGGGGTGCAAATGGATATTTACAGCGAAGCAATGGGCAGATGGCAGTGTGGATCGCTACAAGGCAAGGCTTGTAGCACGTGGGTTCACCCAGACTTATGGGTTGGACTATCATTTCAATTTTGGGCTTGGGACAAACCGGGTAAGTTTCAGACTAGGCTAGGTCGGCCGAACCCAATGCTCATCCGGAACAATATGTCGATGTCACATGACTCACATCCCCTAATAACGTGATAAGCTCGATAAGTTTTTGCACCCTCTAATCTGATAGGGGGATGGAAATGCGATAAGCAAACTCCATTCCCTCAATAAGCAAAACACACCTATGTTGGAGAGACGTATTTTTTTAGACCAAGAGATACGCATCTTTTATGTAATATAAGAAATAAGCCATTCTAAGAGGCCAAAGTCTTCCTTGGAATTTGTGTTGTCTCCTCCAACAATAGGCATCTACCATGACAACCTTCTAGTACCCTGCCACACAAGTTTGTGCCCCCTCCTACAATCTTCAAAACCAACTTGATCAAAAGAGTCATTATAGATCCCTGGGCTCCTCAATTCATGTTGGCCTCCACCTTTATAGACATACATCCTCCCACTTCCATTAATACGCAATGCCCATCTCCATGAACCACCCCCCACCACCAAGGAAACCTCATTCTTAGTCCATATAGTTGATTCTCTAATATGATGATGAGCATATAAAAAAAGGTAAATATGAGTAGGAACGCCAAAAGACCAGCTCTCAAGAGTAACTTGACCTTCCAACTTTAAAGCTTCTTCTTCTTCGACCACTAGAAAAAAGTCCGCAATCGACCGTGCTATATAGAAAGCTCAATAGTGGTGAACCAAAATAAATCAACATTCGTCCAATGGGCAATCCTGTCATACAACCATTTGTCTCCTAATCCGCTATGACAAATGATACAAAGAAAGATTCTCAATTTAAGTCACGCCCCTAAGCCTCCCAAAGATGTGGATCAACGCTCTCACATAGAGAGCTTCTTGCATCTACACACCGAAGAATAAGTACATTTACACAATAAGAATCTACTATTGTTAAGTAAAAGATAACGCTTTCCTCGCAACACTCATAGCCAACATATCTACTACTAAGACAAACAATATGAATACTTAGGGGATGATTCTACCTCATATCACTCCGAGGCATAAGCCACCCACCATCCAGACACCCATTCACAAGTAGAAAAATGATGCCATCATGATGCACCTCTTAATCCATGCCAATAAAAGTACAAGGAATATGCTTCCTCAATAAAATATGCAAGATCGACCACTCTAGCACATTGTATGCCTCTGTAGAAACCCCCTTCTTCAATATCCCTTTATCATGATTTCTTAATAGGAGATAATTTTCAAGGCTACTAGATAGCAATCCAACATAAAGTTGTCAATAACAAACACCAACTGAACTGGGTTGGTCAAGAAATCCATTACCTCATGGGGCCTCAAACCGAGGACCTTTGCCACAATCAAATAGTGGTGCTAGAGATCGCAAGAGGTCTAACCTCCACCACATGTTCCTTCCGATCAAGCTTTTGGATAAATGAACAAAAAGAACTACTGTAGGAGTTAGGGTCATTTATAACTTTTTCTTCATTTTTAGTCCCAATAGTGAAACTTAATAGTTTCACATGTAAACGTTAATGGGCATGGTAAACACTGTAAAACAAACTACTCTCCTAGGGGTCAAGACATAATAAAAAACAATGTTACGTGCAGTTGCAAATGATTACATGGGAACAAAGATAATAAGCATGTCTGCAAGAACTTCTATGTCTACATCCCAAAACAGGGCATAAACTGTTGCGTAAATACTCCAAATTCAAGTACTATGGCAAGTTTTTTCACGAGGAAATTAAGTAAAAAATTCAAAATGATGATCACCTGCTGACGAGCGGCCCTTATCATCTCTGAAGTGGCCAGGCTATAATCACTTTGGCTGTCTAAATTTGAAGGATTAAAGACCACAACTAACTTTAAATTCCTTAATGATCTATATGAACAATGGTTACAGTTTTTATATCAGATTACCTAAAGAAAATCCACTGATTTTAAAGGACATAATGACTATATAAAACAACGAGGAACAAATTTAAAGTCGTGTCCCAAAAGAAAAATCTAGCGTCATCATTGTTGGGAAAAAGAATGAAAAGTTGTATTTCCTGAGAACCCTAGGCTCTCTTATATAGAGAGACCTATGGGTAAATTACATGAGACGAACAAAAATAAAGAACAATAAAGAAAAAGGTTAGGAATATAAAAATATCTCTACACTCCCCCTAAAGATAGAGCATAAATGTCAATCATGGTCAAGCTTGAATGAACACTTCCGGAATGATCCTCTGAGCAAAACCTTGGTAAAGATATCAGCATTGATCGTTTGTACTGACATGAGAGGTAGAAATCAATCCCTTAGGAATTATGTCTCTTGTATAATGATAGTCCACTTCAATGTGCTTTGTCCTTTCATGAAACGTAGGATTGTTTTCTATAAATAGGGTGGCTTGGTTATCGCATTGTAACTAGATAGGAAGAGGTACATCTATATGCAAGTCAAATAACACTGTTCAAACCCACATCATCTCAGTATTTGCTTGTGTCATTGCCCTAGATTCATATTCAACACTTGACCTAACAACAACAATTTGTTTCTTGCTTTTCCATGACACAAGAGAACTGCCAACAAATACAGCGAAGCCTGAGGTAGACTTTCTGTCCTTAGAATATCCTGCGTAGTCCGCATCAGCACATGCAGAAACAGAAAGAGTTGCTCCTTTCCTGAATAACAGTCCTGCACATGGAGAAGACATTCGGTACCTTAATATCATACATATAGCATTCATGTGTACCTGTTGGAGCTGCTCCATAAACGGATTCATTCAACTCGCTGCAAAGGAGATACCAGGTCTAGTGATAGTAACATAGAGAAGCTTTCCCACCAACTCTCTATATCTCCTCATGTCAACCTCATATGTATCATCATCATATAACCTCATACTAGGATCCGTGAGAGTAGTACAGGGTCGACACCCAACCATACATATCTCCACAAGTATGTATGTAACATACTTCCTTTGGATCATCACAAGACCTTACGTGTTCCTAGCAAACTCCAACACTAAGAAATGCCTCGGGGTGCCAAGATCCTTGGTGACAAACTGATGACCTAAAAATGCCTTTACCTTCTTTATCCCCTGTGCATAAACACTCACATAATACTTTCTCTGTATAGGATCAAAACATCTATAACCTTTTTGGGTACGAGAATAGCCAACGAACACACATTTGACAACTCTTGTAGAGAGCTTATCATGACCAGGAGTAAAATTGTGGACAAAGATCACAGACCCAAAAACCCTGGGAGTAAGGGAGAAAAGGTCCTTTTTTGGAAATGCAATCGAGAAAGGAACCTTGTCTCTAAGGACGGTGGATAGCATGTGGTTCATCAAGTAGCATGTCGTGAGAACCGTATCCCCCCAAAACGAATGAGGAGCTCGACTCTGAATCAAAAGGGTCCTTGTGACATCAAGAAGGTGATAGTGTTCAAATTCAGCAACACCATTCTGTTGTGACGTGGATGCACAAGAAGTTTAATAAACAATATTAAGAAATCTGAGGAAGTCAGATAGCTATAATGTGGAGAATTCCAATGCATTACCACTGCAAAATAAACTTCACATGAGCAGAAAAGATATTCTTCATTTCAATAAGAAAAGATTTAATGATTAAACCAGCATCAGACTTATTCTTTAACAAGAAAACCTACATAAGCCTTGAAAAATCATCTACATCGATTAGATAGAACCGATGCACCTGATGATCAGGAACACTACTAGGACCCCAAATATCAAAATGAAATAAGTCAAACGATTGATTATTGTGACGATT
This sequence comes from Ottelia alismoides, assembly GCA_037367405.1. Lineage (NCBI taxonomy): Eukaryota > Viridiplantae > Streptophyta > Magnoliopsida > Alismatales > Hydrocharitaceae > Ottelia > Ottelia alismoides. The sequence goes on along the minus strand of JAZKJV010000537.1, from coordinate 179,762 downwards.
TTGGCTACTTGAAAAGGAAGAACGATGATGCTTCCCAAACTGGCATGTCTCACACTTTAGGGTAGTACAAGTAGGTATCTGAGGAAGGACATGACATAGCTTCTGCAGAGGAAGATGCCCAGAGCAAAGGTGCCACATGAATGGAGAGACTGACCAAGTATGAATAATAGCAGCGCCAGCAAAAGGAGGTTGGACCAGTCTGTAATGTCCTCTCTGCTCACGACCACATCCAATCATCCTGCTCGTGAGTATGTCCTGAAATACAAGATAAGATGGGTCAAATATGGCATGGCAATGTAAATCTTTTGTAATCTAACTAATAGACAAAAGATTCCTCTGAAATGTCGGAGCATGTAAGACATTATGCAGGCGCATCGAGGATGCTAAGACAATCTTCCCCTGACCAACAATGGGTAAATGAACCCTATTTGCAATCACCAGTGATCTACCATGAGGGATAGATCTGTAAGAATTAAACTGTGCTCGATCTCCACACATATAATAAGATGCACCGGAGTCCATGATCCAATCAGTCAAATCCGAACTACTACAACCAGTAAGTACATAAGCAATACATAACGAACTCATAGATGATCTGGCAGCAGCTGCAACGTCTAAAGGTCTTGCAGCTGAGGTGGGCGGTGTAGTCATCATTTCTCTCAATCTAGAGACAATATCACCGAGCCTAACATCATGAGCGAGAGTTGGAGTAATCTCTGTCTACTTAGCTACATGGGCAGACACAGGATACACTGGACAATGGCAGTATGAGCATGGGTCACGTTGACGTCCTCCTCCTCGACCACAAGATCCTCACCCACGAAACTATAAAGTACCACCTCTGTCGCGAGAAGTCACCATAGCAGAGGGGGTTTGGGCTATGGTAATGGATGAAGTAGTGATTCTGCTCAGCCTCTTATAGTTGTAGACCTCCACCATTGGTGGTATCATCTCTCCAGTAAGCAGTTGAGTACGTGATGCATGCCTACTCGTACTCAAAGTCAAGAAATGACAGAAAGACTCATGTCATAGTGGTATTCAGATATGCTTGTTATTGCTCAGTCTGGTAGTAATGGCCATAAAACTGTGAAATCGCTCAAACATGCCTCGAAGATGGGAGAAGTAGACATGAAGAGGCCGATCATTCTACTTGGTCAAGAATACGTCATACTGCAACTGGAGGATCTTGCTCTCATTCTTGGCTTGCCCATATGTGTCAGCTAGGATGTCCCACATAGCCTTGGTTGTGGGATGATTGACAATGTGATCTTCGTTGTGAGCATCTCGGAGAGCCAAATCCGTGCATAGCGTAAGACGGAGAAGGGCTTGGCGAGTAGGGTTAGGGTGTTTCTTAGGTATGAAAGCTCCGACCTTGTACTGTCGCTCTGATACCATATTAGGAAAAAGAATGAAAAGTTCATTTCATGAAACCCTACACTCTCTTATATAGAGGAGAGACCTATGAATAAATTAGGTAAGACGAACAGAAATAAAGAACAATAAGAAAAAAGGTACGGAAATATAAAAATATCTCTACAGTCATCTTTGCAACTAGATTTTAAAAGCAAGAATCAACCATCTCTAAAATCTTAACACAAATGCTTTTGCTCTTTACATGAGCTTCACATTCTGCCTGGTAATCCAAATTTGAACTTTTGTGTGAAGCCATACTGAACGGTTGTTGAAATGTGATTTTCCGATAGGGTCTTCCGAAAAGTCAAGTCCAAAAGACAATTCCTCCAACATCACCCCTTCAATCATCTCTATCCAACCAAATCACAACTTATTAAAAAAACATTGCTCAAAACTGATAAGCAGAATTCTAGCAGGCTGTGTATTTGTATGGCAAAGAAAGGTGACCCGCATAAAATAAAGGATACGAGGGTTTGCATAAACATTGGAAGTGAGGTCTTTTACTACAGCCTCCATCTGGGCCTCAGAGTAAAGAGTTGCTCCCGCATGGTCCAGGTAAACAAGCCCTGCACGATATCCCAAATTTCATGAGAAACGGTAAGAATTTCGCAAGTAAAAATAAAATTTACACTCTATACACGAATGTCTAGCACCTTCCAATCTCTTAAATTCAGATGCTCGAATTTCGTCAATGTCTTTTGGAGCATTTGGGTACCCGTAATCATCCCCGAACTCGCGTAGAAAATCCTGCTTTGCATCTCCCATGGCTGAAAATTAAATGCAATCGAGTGGCCGGAGGAAAATATGCTGCAAAGGGCGCCAAAAGCTGATTCATATAAATCAGATACCGCATCATTACCCTCCAGAAATTGATGCAAGTAACAATTATGGTGGCTTCTTGATATTGCGTAAAAGAACAAAACATATATGCTCACAAGAATAGCCTTTTTTTTCCTACGCGGATGGAATTAATCCCACCCAAAAACAAGTCCTGCTCCTACTCAAGTAGGAATACAAACAAACCAAATCCCCAAAACCCTAAACCGCAATTACTCCATGCACTAAACCTACAAGGTCTCAAGTTTCCATAAGCAACTATTTGCCGAAATCGCTATACGGTGGTCGAGATCTATCCGCAAAGGAAGCAGAAGGATGCGGAGAAGGAGATAAAATCATACCGGAAATAGCGCGCCTAGAACTCGGCTTACGAGGGTGTAAGATGGAGGAGGCAGTGCCGGTGGGAGCGCGAGCGGGAAGCGCAGCAGTTGGTATGGTAGGTGGGAAGGGCTTTCGGTTTTGTTTTCTGTTTTTGTGAGACGTTGTGTACCGAGATCGGAATTCGGAGTGGATCACTACGGCATTAGGAAAGCGGTGGCGTACACGTGGACTTTAGATGATCTGAGCCCAGAATGGAAGTTAGATCGAATTTATATTCCATTCCCAAATAATATGGTAATAATAAGTTGAGCCCTCCTACATGCAGCAGTTTCGCTCATTTTTTTATTTTTTTTCAAAAATTCTACCATGTATATTCATCTATATATCGTTTCTACATGTCATTCAAATTTCATTAGAAACAAAGACTCTTAAGCCTTCCATCTAGAACATGTCGATTATAGCAAAATTCAGACCGTTAAAATTATGTGTTCTAGATGGAGGGCTTAGGAGTTTGTTTATCATGAAATTTAAATGACATGTAGGAGGGATATATAGATGAATATACATGGTAGAATTTTTGAAAAAAATAAAAAAATGAGGGAAATTGCTCCGTGTAACAGCCAACTTGGTTGTTATACAGAACAACCTCCCTTTTCTCTAATAAGTTGTCACGGATATGAACTTAGCCTTGCATGGTATTTTGGATTAATGGGACGACTCCATCCATTTCCACCCCACTCGCCCACCACTAGTGGTACGTTTGATTACCGACTTATCTCGAGTAATCCGATTTACCCTTTTGTCATAGATTGGAATTCTATCGCAAATCAATGTAACATCACGTCACATTCCTTATTCAAATCCTCTCCGACCCTCATAATCATCCAAACAGATACTATTCACATGAGGTTACCCCAATCCACCACATCCTAGTAATCAAATAGTCCATTCGATCACTACAACAGCAACAAAGTCTTTTCCCACGATTAAGTAGGGTCGGCTACATGGATTCTTCACCTACATTCAGATCTGTCTTGAGTCAATCTTGAACTTATATCAAAAAATTAAGATCCCTTCGTATACTCTCTTTTCAACACTTCTTGGGTCATCATCGTCCTCTCTTAGCCAGCTTAACATCCCAACACCCGCATCTCCTAACTAGTGCATCTGCTGACCTTCTTTGCAAATGACTAAACCATCTTAAACGGTTTTCTCACATCTTATACTCCATCAGAGCTACATCAACTTTCTTTCTGATTTCATCATTGTGAATCCGATTTTTATGTGTGTGTCAACGCATCCACCTTAGTATTTTCATTTCTGCTACAGCCATTCTCTATACATGTCTATAGTTCACAAGCCAACATTCATATCCATATAGCATAGCAGGTCTCACTGAAGGATATTTTTGAATCCTTAAGCGCATCACGGAAGCGTGTCGATCGCATCTTATGCAATCGGAGCAACTAGTCGTACTAGATGCTAGATGCAGCGGAAATTAAAATATTAACTTTAAAGATGAAACCACATGATCACGAGAACATTTCTCGGATCGTTTCATCAAACCACAAAGTATTAGGAATACCTCTTGAAGCGTGGTTGTGATCGCGAGATCCCAAAGTAGAGATCCTCCTGTCTCAAGTCCGACCCACGGAGAATGCACTTGCGGGCACGATGATGAGTCATGTCCTTCCCGCAATCCTTTGACGAAGATCCAAGCGTCGAAGCGAAGCCGAAATGCTCTTCTTCCTAATACACAAAGTGGACGGGCACTTGAATATTAGGGAGAGCCCACACGAGAATGAGAGAGAGAGAGAGAGTAGAGTTCTTCAACTCTAGATTATGTTGTTGTAACTTGGAAGGCTACCCTAACCCTCCTTTTATACTAGTTTGGGATCCAATGGATCTCAGTCCATGGGACACATGGATCCAACGGCCATGCTTGGTCCATGCTAAATCAATGGCCATGATTGTTGTTGGTTAAAACCAACAACATTAATTTAAATTAAAATATGTTACAACATTATCAACATAATTTAATTTAACATTAACTAATTAAGAGATAATGTGATATTTAAAATGGAGTCAACCAACCTCCCTTAAAAATAGGGGGCGTCACCCATGAACAATTCATGGGTGACACCACCTATGAATGGTGGTTATTTGGCTCCTTTTATTTATCTTATTATTCCTTAATTAATTTTGTAATCACAAAAATATTCACCAAATTAATTCTCAATTAATTTGTGAATATTTCAATCATGCCATTGAATATTATGTGAATCATATTCACAACCCAAACTAACTAGTAAATTGCATTTCCAATTAATTAATAATGGTGAATCCAATCCACATTATTAATTAACAAATGCTATTTACATAAATTCTCTCTCTTATACATGTATATTATAAATCATATTTATAATACACATATATCATGGATAGTGTTATCCACATTCTCTTAATCCTTGATAATTAAATCACATTTAATTATCTTAGATAATCATTTTCACAATATGAATTAAATTCATATTAAGTTTGATAACTAAATCTCATTTAATCATCAAGTCCTTGCTTGGATATTTCATCAAATGAATTATTCTTGAACTCTTTCAAGAATAATGTGCTTTCTCCGCAGATACCTGGAGATAAGGACATGGTGATTGTATTATTCCACGTATAGTGACTTGGATATTGAGATCTTATCTCAAATCCAGATCTTACGAACCTCCCACAGATGCTTGATTAAATCAAGACCGCAAATCTAATCTTCTCATTGCATCTGAATCTCATTCAGACCAATGTCCAACACTTGGACTAAGATCAGATTGCTTCTCTACTGAAAGGAGTCACTAAAATCCAGACATGTTTCATCACTCCCTCGGAATGGAAGCGTCATGGATATACAATCGTTTATGATCACATCACCCTTCAGGTATTCCCAATACCTGTACATCCTGCATACCGGAAGACCCATGATCAACCTGAAGATCAAGATCATTTTTACACTGTCTTCTTCAGGGTTTAATCATTAAGTTTCTCAATCTTGGTCATTGGGAGTTGGTATCGATCATATGCTTTCACAAAGCATATATCATACCTTCAAATTCATGTCATGCTTCAAAGCACGACGACCACGCATAGAATTTGATCGGTCCCAATACCTCATGAGTGAGCTCATGTCTTCCGGTTCACAAGTGAACCTGTATGATCCCTTTGAGAGATCGTATTGCTCATACACCCTTATATGCACACCAGCTCGCCGGTGTATAGACCTTGGTTAGGTCATCAACCTATTGGTCTGCCAAATGTACATACTCAGATATATAGCAATACATCTGTCTCCGGTCAGAGGATGCATGCCTATGATGTGACAACATTCAACATAGGACTTAGGTTATCTCGATCTCATCAGGTCAACCCATTGACCCAACTAATCTGACACCTCTGAATCTCTATTCCTATGCAGAGGACTGAAAAACAAGAAAACGAGAGCCGCTAAATCGTGGTCTGACAAATCAGACTCACTGTCGCTGATGCGACTACTCAAGCCTCCTCGATCTCCAACAATTAACCCACACAATCAATCAGAGAATGAACAGCAAGGATTAAAATTTATTATACCCTACTAAAGATGTACAATGGCAAGCAAGTAGGGGTCGAACTCAAGAAGCAAAGGTGTAGAGCATAGATAAGAATCCAAACCTAGGACTAATAAGCAACTTAGCCAATCTAGAATTTTTGTGGGTTTTTAATTTTTAAATTTTTTTTATTTTTAATTTAATTTTTAATTTTTGTATTTCGATTTTTAATTTTCTGATTTTTATAATTTTATATTTTATATTTTTCTTTTTCTTTTTCAATATTGGAAAATAAAAACAATGTAATGAAAGGCAAGATAAAATATTTATAGAAATGTGCAAAAATAACCAAAAATTCAGAAATACAATGTTTTTGATATTTTTAGGATTTTTTACTGTTTTTGTGATTTTTGGGGATTTTTTCAAGGTGTTTTTGGTATTTAAAAAGACTGAAATAAAGCAAAACAGTGCAAATATTGCTGGCTTTGAATTAAATGGGGTTTAAAAATAGCAACCAGTACTCAAAATGTTTCACACTAATTTTCAAATAAAGCTACTGAAATGTACAACAAAAAGGAGCTGAGTTTGTATTTTTTGGATTTTTCTGTGATTTTATATATTTTTTTTGAAGTTTTGGAGTCTTTTTAATTTTTTAGTGTTTTTCTTTTTAGATTTTTAGTGATTTTTGGACTGACACTAAAATAAGGTAAAGTAGACACTAGGTAATTTTTTTGGAATTTTTGGAGAAGTGTTAATATTTTTTTGGCATTTTCTAAGCTAGACAGTGCATAAAAACAAGTTTTTGATTTTTAATAAATATAAAAATAAAATAACATCAAAAACCAAATATGTAGCGTGGGAGAACAAGTGTCCAGGAACTTAAGCTCAAAATTTGGAAATTTTTGGAATCCGAATGAAGCTCCAAATAAATAGATCAAGCAAACACAAAATAGGGGCCTGGCAGGGGCACAAGTGTAAATAGACAAAGCTATAGGGGCACGCCTACAATTTTGCCACAAAATTTCGGCTGAATAAAATTTTCTCAAGATTAAAACGTAATAACCAAACTTGCAACGACTTCTCTGCAAATGTCCCAAACCCACGTGCGTTGCACGCACGCCTGGGAGGGACTCGGATGCAATAATACAAAAGATAGGGACTTTTCTGCAAACTTTCCCAGAAGTATTTATGCTAAAGCAAACAGTTTCAGGACCATCATCTAATTACCCGACCCGCGAGGGGGTTCCACGCAAAACGTCCACCCACGCGCGTGCTGAGCACGCGCCTGGGAGGGACTTAAAAGTATTTAGACAAACCCTCAGGGTCTATGATGCAATTAATACAAAACATTAAACACAGCATATGAAATTTTATGGGTCGACTAGAAAATGCAAAATGGAAGGGCTTATCTTGCAAAATGCCCTCCCAAGGGCGCGATCCAACGGCAACAGGTACTCCACTTAAACACGTGGCGCGCCCAAGGGTTACGATACCCCTTCGTTTCCTGTGGTCCAGATTAGATCTGGAGGCCGCGATCCAATGGCTGGCAGGCGCGCATCATCCAACGGCGCCTATTAGAACTGGGCAAGCTTTTAATCCGACGGCGAGAAGGCTATCAGCAAGAACAGGACGAAGGCCGACGAGCTCGACCTTCCCCGACCCCTATCTCCTTCCTCCGTCGCGTCGTGGAGCTCCAAAGATGTTTCCCTCGTTCCTGATGGTCTCCTCTTGATGCTGGGAGGCTCAAAATGGCGCGAGATGCACCAGAGCACGTCGGAGGGGGCGGAGGAGCGACGCGCCTCCTGGCACCTCGGCGAGCTCCCAGAATTCCTCCCAGCTGCTGCGTTGACTCCAGACCTGCAAAAGAAATGGGTGATGAAGTTGGGGGCAAAGTGCCCCAACTTCATGGCGTGATTCTCAAGGGGAACGGATGTATGGAACGGTAGAGACGGCCGGCGAGACTTGATGCCGGCCGCGGTTGATTCGGGGGTGAAATGATGGCTACGAGATAAAGATCTTGACAAAGGAACAACCACTGTGACCTCTTTTACAGTAGAACATTTGAGAAAAGGAGAGAAAAAGGGAGAGAAGAGACCTCACCCGTGCGAGCACAAGGTGTTCTCCGGCGAGAACTCCGGCGAGGGGACCCGACTCAATTCAACACCGATTCGTCCCGCGGAGATGCCCTCCGCACTCCTGCTGTCACCAAGAGTCCAGCCAAGGCTCTGGGTTAGGGATTTGGAGGTGGAAGAGTGGTCAAAGACTCAAGGGAAGTCGGGGGGTTCATTTTGAATCATGGTCGAGGGGTGACTTTCGAGGGCTGATCACGGGCGAACCACGAAGATCTGATAGGATCTAATAGGTCGGCGGGTATCACGGATGTATAGGGTACAATTTTCATGAAGGAAGCGGGGGCAGAGGGTGGACGAGCCGGCCTAGGAAAATCCGAGAAGTCGGACAAAAATCTAGGCTTGTCAGAGCTACAGGGACAAAGGACGACCAGTTGACCTAGGTCAACTGGCGCCTTCTCCTGATTGGTCCACGTGGACCAATCAGGAAAAATCCCAGAAAAAATGTTTTGTAAATTCGATTAAAAATAATAAATGAATTATTTAGATTTAGGTTATTTAATGAAAAATATTTATTATTTTATAAAGTATTTAATTCCGATTTTTAATTATTTTTATGATATATATTTTTACAAGTTGCTTTTATACCCCTATATAGGTACATTATCTACAAGTTTGATTATTTAATTTTTATTTAGGTATTTTATTAATTTTTTTATTTATTATTTTATAAAATCATAGAATACTTTTATATACACAAATATATTTTTATTTTATTTTTTCTGATTTATTTTGTTTATTTAATAAATTATAAGAGTATTTATATAGGTATGTATATGAGTATTATATCTATGTATTCTATATACAAGTATTTTATTTTTATTTTTATTTTGGTTTTTATTCCAATTTTAATGTACATAATTATTATAAGTATTAATTACAAAATTATAAAAATATAAAATTATAAAAATAATAAATAAATAATAAATTGAATATTTTAATCTGTATAATGTACAATGAGGGTCCAAAAGTCAACTTTCAAGCCGTAGCTCCGCCAAATGCGACACCACCACCATTAATTAGCTTATTTTCTTCTATATACAATTAAAGGTGAGTATGCTGCATTTGGAGTTTTTATTTGTGAGATACGGGTCTGGGAAGTTGGCATTCTGGATTTTTAGTCAGACCATAACTTTTTATCTGTGTATTATTTTTCTGTAAAATCAATTTTGTATTTTTCTTTATAAAATTATCTACAACTTTCATGTACAAAGTTTCTTTATTTGATGTATAAAAAGTGGAACCAAAAATAGGTCCCAAAATGAATAAGAAATGAATAGAATGTATAGGTATTTGGACTGTGTTTTTGACCTTATCTCCCCCTACTTTATTCCTTGTCGACCTATTCATCGAGATGCTTTGGTCTCGGGGTTTCGGGTCATAAAATATTTACAATATTTTATTCTTTTTCTTTTCTTTTCTTTATTCTATAATTTTGGCATTGAAAACCGTATTTTATACAGTATTTACACACCTATGCATGAATGCTAAAATGCATGAATTAATGCTATTTACACGCATTTACTAGGGTTTTTAAGGCCAAAATTATAGAATAAAGATGATGAAACGTAGCTTCATCATCCCCCTATACTTTACCTTTGCTAGTCCCTAGTAAACACTTATGCAATAAGTGCAGAAAAAGAAAAACAAAGAAAAGAAAAAGAAGAAAATTGGATGAAATTTAATTATCAAACTTGTCTTCACAAAATCAAAGTTTGGAGCTTAAGTCGGACCTTTGGAATTTTAGTGCGGTCGGAACCTTAATGAGAACCAAGTTTGAAATCCAACAGTCCTTGAGAATCCCAAAACTCTGTCCAAGTCTCCTCAATAGCCAGGTCAGAATTACTTCAACTCATACGCAAACTCTTACGACTATGAGTCTGACTCGTACAGTGTAAGTGATATGGAGCTCCCCACCTTAGAAGTGACAAAGAAACAACCTCCCTCAACCTGGTAACTCTAATGCCTCGGTCTAGCAACTCTTTCCTCAAGAAGCGGGGTATTCCCTTCTAAGTTCAAGTGCAACCGGCTCAAGAAGAGGGGGAAGAGGTATAGACTTTTGGAAGCTCAACCAGTGTAGCCAAGTCTCCCGCTGCAAGCTTCATGAGATGTAACATGGATAGCATAAGCTTTTGCTTTATTGGACTATATACACTCCGGTGGGGTTATTAAATTTTCAATCCGACCCACCACTTTTTTGGAGTTCTTCTCTTTTTTTTTCAATTACATCTGTACAACATATCTACATGGTGCAGCATTTATACAAGAAATTTCTTCTTGAGCCAGTAGACTATCCCTCTTTTGAAGCTTTATTGCAACCCACGGCTTCTGTCTTTAGCCTTCATCACCACTAGACCAAGTTGAGGTGCACTTCCTTCACTATAAGAAGAAGAGAGGTTCCGCCTAGAAGTACTACCCTCATATGCTACCCCAAGCCAAAGGAAACTGCCTCCTCACCACCTCATCCGTGGAGAGCTATGTGAAAGGTGCAGGTGTCCAAGTTAGGTCATTTATCGACAAGAGTCGTGCGTGTGCTCTGAAATACTCTACTTAGGCAGTCAAGAATCCATTGAACCAAGTCCCGTGATCCTCAAAGAATTAAGTCAACTAGACCTGAAGTACCTCAAACCCAGTTCCTTTAAGGTTCCTGTTATTAGGTAGATTTTAAGGTCCAATCAAGCTCCAATCTCCGGATTTTACTTAGACTTGTTCAACTATCAAACTCAATCCGAAAAATGCTCATGCTATGCTATGCAAGAAATATTTTTGTGATGCAATTTTCAAGATTTTGAACTTTTTATGGATTTTTGAAAAGATGATGCATGCGTATGCAGATGCATTTTTTTGTATTTTTCAAAAAGATATTTCAAATGTTTTTGGATTTTAGTTTTGCAAATGTTTTTGGGATTTTGAAAAGAAAAAGTTTTGGCTAAAAACTAGGTGAAAAATATGTACACGGGAGTGCTTCTTATATATACAAGAAGTGGATTTTAAGAATTTACAAGGGTAAGTGGTCAGTTTTATACATATATATATAGTGGATTTTGGTGCGATGTAAATATTCCTCAAACTTATTTTTCACAAGGTTTTTCAAACAATTTTTGAAAACTGTAGTCCAAAATAATTTTTACAAACATTTTACAAACACTTACACACATTTGAAAATCATTTTGCAAAGGTTTTCAAAACAGTATAGATAGATTTTTCAACATATTTTTGCAACCATTTTTCAAACCATTTGCAAATCATTTTTCAAACATTTTATTTCACACAAAGAAAATAAATTTTACAAACCACACAATTTCACACAGGTTGAAAACATGTAACAAAATATTTTCAAAATAGTTTTCAATAAATGTTCACAAAGATTTTCAAACTATTTTTCAAACATTTTGTAAAAAACATTTTCACCTGATTTATTAATCAGTATATAAAAAGAATTTGAGGAACAAAAACACCTTTTTATTAGGGATTTTTAATGAATTTTAATGAATTATTAGCCATATTAGGAAAATACGAAAGTACGAGTTATGGCTAAAGTATATACACAGTATATACGACCCCCCTATACTTAGCTGGAGCTATGTCCTCATAGAGCAGAGAGAAAAGAAAAGACATAACTCGTACTAAGTATAGGCAAGTCTAAAGAATGAAGGAATAAATAAAGGAATGAATGAACGAATGAGAAGTTGACCGTCCCCCCTATACTTAGGATCAAATAATCCTAAGTATAGCAGACTGTACACAAGGCAGGGAGGGTCAAGGGTGGGAATGAACAGACTGTACTCAGATTGTCTCCCCCTATACTTAGGGTACACTATCCCTAAGTATAGACAAGAAGAGGAGACAATGGAGAGGATCGAAAAGAATAGAGAGCTCGGGGTGCACACCCCCCTATACTTAGGACAAAGTACGTCCTAAGTATGGAAAACTGTCTACAAGGGCGGCACCTTGTTGATAGATAAAGAAGATAGAAAAGGAAAAGACGAAAAGAAGAAAAGAAGAAAAGATATGAGATTGGATATGAACAACTCGGGATGTGCATCCCCCCTAAACTTAGGATAAAGTACATCCTAAGTGTAGCAGTGATGAAAGGGATGACATCAATTCGGTAGAACAAGATAAAAGAAGAAAAGAAGAAAAGACAAAAAGGGAACTCATTCAAAAATGTTTTGATGTGCTTTGCCTTCCTCTGCCTCTTTCGAGATATTCAGCTCATCCTCATAGATTACTTGAATTGAGTCAACGACGGCCATGAATGTGTCATGTTCAAGGTATGGTTTCAGAAGCTGTCCATTGACTACAAAAGGTTGTGCGTCAGCTGACAGATTGGATATCAATACACTTCCGTTGTCACGCACCTGCCTAACCAAAAACGGCCCAGTCCATTTGCTCTTCAATTTGCCTGGAAAGATCTTTAATTTCGCATCGAACAACCATACCTTCTGACCTGGATCAAAGGACTTGTGGCGGATGTGCTTGTCATGCCATGTTTTGACCTTCTCCTTGTACATCAGACTGTTGTCATATGCATAATCTCTGAATTCCAGTAATCTGTTCAGATCTAATTTTCTGTTCTTTCCTGCTTGCTTGGAGTCCAAATTACAGATATTAATAGCCCATAAAGACTTGTGAATAAGTTCCACAGGCAAATGACATGGCTTGCCATACACCAGGCGGTAGGGAGACATTCCCAAGGGTGACTTGTACGTTGTTCTGTAAGCCCAAAGGACGGAATCAAGTAGCTGAGACCAGTTCTTGCGATCCGGACGCACAAGTTTCTGTAGAATCGTCTTGATCTCCCTGTTGGAACATTCAGCTAAGCCATTGGATTGCGGGTGGTAGGGTGAAGCCACACGATGCTCGATGCAGAATTCCTGGGTCAGCTTCTTCACCTCCCTATTTATGAAATGACTGCCCCCGTCAGATATAAGAATCTTGGGAATCCCGAACCGTGCTATGATGTGATCTCGTAAGAATCGACAGACAGTCCTACTGTCGGCGGCTCGGGCGGGGATAGCCTCCACCCATCGACTGACGTAATCGACAGCAAGCAGAATATACTCATAACCCTGACTGTTAGGAAACGGGCCCATAAAGTCGATGCCCCATGCGTCAAAGACATCTGAGATCTGAATGTACTTCAGAGGCATCGTATCTCTCATTCCTATGGTGCCACCCATCTTCTGACAGTCAGTGCAACATTTGACGTATTCATCTGCATCTTTGAACAATGATGGCCACCAGAGGCCACTTTGAAGAACCTTTGCTGCCGTTCGTTTGCCTGAATGGTGTCCTCCCGAATCTTGATCATGACATAGAGCGAGGACACTTGGAACTTCCTCCTGAGGAATACACCTTCGCCAGATGCAATCTGCTCCCTCACGAAACAGATACGGATCTTCCCACTGGTAAAAATGGATTTTAGACAAAAATCTGTCTATCTTCAACTTAGGCCAGTCCTGTGGGATTTTCTTGGCAACTAGATAATTCACAATGTCCGCATACCAAGGAAGTGAGGCGACAGACAGAATCGATTCATCTGGAAAGGTCTCCGTGATAGGCTGCAAGTTCAGCTCAGGATACTCTGGTTCAGGAAGTCTTGACAGATGACCGGCCACTACATTCTTTACCCCAGGTTTATCTCTGATTTCCAAGTCAAACTCCTGGAGGAGAAGGATCCACCGGATGAGACGTGGTTTGGCGTCCTTCTTCTGCTGTAGATACCGAATGGCCGAATGATCAGTGTAAATGATAACCTTGGACCCAAGGAGGTAAGATCTGAACTTCTCCAAAGCAAAGACTACCGCTAGCAGCTCTTTTTCAGTGACAGTGTAGTTTCTCTGGGCTTCATCGAGCGTTCGGCTAGCGTAGTGAATCGCAAATGGTATATTGTCTTTCCTCTGTCCCAGTACAGCTCCGATGGCATAATCTGACGCGTCGGTCATAATCTCGAAAGGTTGAGTCCAAATTGGTGGCTGTAGGACAGGGGCCTGCGTGATGAGTTCTTTCAACTGACTAAAGGCAAGGAGCACACGGTCGTCTACAATGAACTCATTGTCCTTGCCGAGCAACTCAGTCAACGGTCTGGCCAGTTTGTTGAAATCTTTGATGAATCGTCGGTAAAAACCAACATGGCCTAAGAAGGACCGAACTTGCTTGATATTTGTAGGTGGCTCAAGTTTCGAAATTACATCCACCTTGGCTGGGTCAACCTCCATGCCACGTTTCGAAACAACATGACCCAGCACAATTCCTTCGGTCACCATGAAATTGCTCTTCTCCCATGAGAGCACAAGATTCACTTCGCAGCACCTCCGTAAGACTCGGTCTAGATAGTCCAAACATTGATCAAATGAATCCCCGTAGACCAAAAAATCGTCCATAAAGACCTCGAGAAAGCTACCCACCATATCGGCAAAGACTGCAAGCATACACCTCTGAAATGTAGCTGGGGCGTTGCATAGCCCGAACGGCATTCGTCTGAAGGCATACGTGCCAAAAGGACAGGTGAACGTGGTCTTCTCTTGATCTTCAGGAGCAATGGCAACTTGATTATACCCGGAGTAGCCGTCCAAGAAACAGAAATATTCCTTCGCGGCCAATCTCTCCAAGATCTGGTCGATGAAGGGTAGCGGAAAATGATCCTTCTTGGTGGCGAGATTGAGTCTTCTGTAGTCTACGCACACTCGCCAAGAAGTCGGTACTCTGGTTGCGATCTCCTCTCCTTTGTCATTTTTCACAATGGTGATCCCTGATTTCTTGGGCACAACATGCAGAGGGCTCACCCATTTGCTGTCGGAGATGGGATAAATGAATCCCGCATCACACCATTTCTGGATTTCTTTCATAACCACCTCTCGTAGATTCGGGTTTAATCTTCTTTGCAGTTCACGAGAGGGTCTGCAATCGTCTTCCAGAAAGATACGGTGCGAGCAGAGTGACGGATTGATCCCATGAAGATCGGACGTTCGCCAGCCAATTGCCTTGCGGTTGCGTTCAAGAACCTCCATTAGACGAGATTCTTGATCTTCGGTCAGATGTGCATTAATGATGACCGGGTACATGTTTGGTTCTCCCGCAAGGAAGGCATACTTCATATTGGAGGGCAAGGGTTTTAGCTCTGGTGGGGTCTGAGCTGCTTCGGCAGTGACCTCAGCTATTAGTACAGGTGGTGATTCTTTCAACTGTGCAATGTCCACCATGGTCTGCTCTGTTTCTTCTCTCAGATCCTGACAGAATTCTGCAATGATGTCATCTTCATCAGAAAATGCTTCAAAACTTGGCTCTTGGTTCTGAAGGCACATCACCCCCACGGTAGTGTCTTGTAGCGCATCAGCGAGTTCCTCATCTTGATCGATACAAGGAAATTCGACTGCGATCTCCACTTCCTCCTCGGGACGGAGGAGTTCATGGATCTCATTATCATTCAGGAATAGGTTGGTATCTTGAATTTCTGCTAGAAAATCGCAGTCTTCATCGTGCTTGATCACCCTTGCACATGACGCAGATGTCGGTTCAGCTGGCGTTCCCTCAGACAGGGTCTCTACTTGGATAGTTTCAGTGCCAGCGCCAAAAGTGATTTCTCCCGTCCCATAATTCACCACTGCGTTTGATGTCCGCAGAAATGGCCTTCCGAGTATGATCGGGGTAAGGAGCAACGGAGCTGGGACGTCCATATCTAAGACCACAAAATCGGCCGGGAATGACTTTCCCTGAACCGTGACGATCACGTCCTCCAACAGGCCCCTAGGCCGCTTGACTGATTTGTCCGCAAACTGCAGAATCATCTTTGTAGGCTTGAGCGGTCCTAATTTGAACTCCGTAAGTAGTGAGGCTGGCATCAGATTGACAGATGACCCACTGTCGAGAAGTGTTCGCTCGAATTCTTGCTCGAACATCTGACAACGTACCAGAGGTTCTCCCATATCTGGCTTTTTATCCGGGAGGTTGCTGATGGCGTTGACGGTGGCCATAGTGAGGATGTGTTTTTCAGACTTGCCACCTTTGCTTCTGGAATTATGGGGAGTTGGCCTGCGCTTGTTTGTACATGCCTCTTTAAGTCCTTTCTTCACTGCTGGCATGTACTCAAGAGCCTTCATCAACGGCATGTTCAAGACCAAATTTTGAATGATTTCTATAATAGCAGGATCAGTCAAAGCACTTTTCAAAATTTTCATTTTTTTGTGTTTTTTCATTGCTTCAGGAAAAGGAATATTTACAAACTCCTCACCAATATCATTCAAAATAGTGTCCGTGTTGTTGTTTACAGGTAGATGACAAAAAGGAATGGATTCATCTACAATTTGCGGACCAAAAATGACAGGCTCGGCTTCAGGTGCTGGCGCTGGACTCGCTGCAGGTGCGGTGCTCTTCCTGTCAAGAGCTGGCTGTAAGGCAGGTGCAGGCGCCTCCAATGCTGGCTGATCTCCACCGAGGTTGCTGCTATCTTTTTCTGTTTTTCTGTTTTCTTCATTTTTTTGTGGTTTTCTGGATGCTGGTGCTGCTCCCAAAATACTGGCTGGCCCTGGTGTTGGCTGGACTGACGATTCCCCGTCAGATGCGATGTGCTTTCCCTTCGCCGTCGCCGATGGCTGGAGTGTCCTACCGCTCCTGAGAGTAACAACGTTAGATAAAAAACAATTAATTTCACCTGATTCGGGTTGGACACTGCCGGCTACTGATGACACGCCTGACAATCGGGTTAAGTATGTAAATAATCAAAGGTCGTCGTGACCCAAATCACCAAGCGCGGTCAATCGGAAAAAATGATCAAAACCACTCGGAAAAGATATAAATCGATGAAAACAATGTGTGTAAGCGGTCTTTCGCTATTCTTTTTACCTGGTATAGCGACCAGGGTCGAACACAAGGAGCACGATTTAAAAACTAAGCAGTCAAATTTCAGAAAAGCTAATTTTTAGTGGTTTTTGAATTTTATATTTTTTTATTTTTAAAAGAAGCACAAATGAAGAAAAGTGACAAAACCAAAGAACCCACACTTTTTTTTGTATTTTGCAATTTTTTTGGGAGTTTTATATATGGAAAATGCACAAAAATTGATCAGATAATAAAAGACATCAAAACACAGCTACAGAAATTTTCGCGGATTTTTTAGACTCTTTTTCGATTTTTATGAATTTTCAAAGTTGAGATATGCGAAAAGACAATGTTTTTGATTTTTTAAATATATCAAAAGGCAATAAAATGCAATGAAAATTTTATACAATGACTAACACTATAGCAGGAGCATCCACAAATTTTATCAAGATTTTTAGACATGATAAACATTTATTCCATTCAGAGAGAGAGCAAGCTATTGTTCTGGAAACAGGGACTAAACTGCAAATAATCAAGGTTTTTGCATTCAAGAAATAACATACAATAATCAGAAGTTGAAATGTGCAATTTACCCAGTAGCATGTGCTGCGCATGTGACTTGAAGTTGGCAGAGGGTTTTACGTGATTTCAAAATCTCTCAGGAGTGAAGATGCAATTTTCCCCTTTTTGATTGACCCTCTCCCTAGGGTTTCTTTCTAATCTGCGTTTCTTTTTCCACAAGGCAGAGGGGGATGAGCCATCCGCCGCCACCGCCGTCCACGAAAGAGGAGGCGCGGGCGGCACAACGGAGAGCTTGGTGCACGCGGCCGCGCGCAGGGCCAATGGCGGAGTCGACCTGGAGGGGCGGTTCCGAAAGAGGGCGCGCGGTGGGCAGGAGCGGCGGCACGCGCTCGGCGGGTTCACGCGGAGGTGCGGCCGAGAGCAGGGCCGGCGAGGGGGCTGCGCGTAGAGGGAGATGGAAGGAGAGCAGGGCCGGCGAGGGGGCTGCGCGTAGAGGGAGATGGTCGCGGGTGGCGGTGCGCCTGCGAGATGGGGAGATAAATGCCGCGGCTGGCGGCTACGGAGGGCCACGACCGAGGTCGGCGAGCTCCGGGCGGAGATGGCTGCTGGGTGGGCGGCAGAGGATGCGGATCGCGCCGCCCACGCTGGATCTGGAGGAGGTACACCGCCTCACGGGGGTCGCGCGGCCGCGGAGGCGGGAGGCCGGAGGGGCTCACGCGGAGGTCTGGTGCTGGGAGGTGCGCGGACGGAGAGGCCGCGCTGGCTGAGGCCGGCTGTGAGGGTGGTACTGGCGCGCGCAAGGGCGGTGGAGGCGAGGCGGCGCCGTACTGTGGCCGAGGTCGGTGGGGGTGATGACCCACCTGCTTGTTATTATTTTTTTTTCGTTTTTTTTTTATTTGCTGCAGGAAATGGTTAGAAAAAAAATGTTTTTTTTTATTATTATTAAATGCACCTGCAAAACAGTCGTTAGAGACAAAAGCAAATTTTTTTTATTTTCTTTTTATTATACCTGCAAAACAAATGTTAGAGGGAACAAAGAAAAAATTATTTTTTTATTGTATCTTGCAAAAACAAAGATTAGAAAACAAGATACATTTTTTTTAATTTATTTATAAACAGAATGAAGTTGGTGAATGGGCGGATCTTATGATGCGATGGAATAGATCCGTGGCTCCGATCACCGTGCGTGATCGGAGGTGGAAGGTTGCGCGAGGTAGAAAAAGAAATGCGATGATCCAGATGTGAGATGAAAAATCGGTGTCGAGACGGAAAAGTGTGATGGATTTTTTTTATCTAAAAACTACTCTCTACTCCTACATAAAAACTAAATTTATGATTACCTATAGAAAAAGATAAGTAAAAGTGGATCTCACCTTGGGGGTCGGACCATCCATGATGACCTCGACGAAGCCCAAGTCGCTGTCAACGACTGGATCGGAGGTTAGGACTCGCCATCAGGGCCTCGACGAAGCACAAATCTCTGTCACCGATTGGATCGGAGGCTAGGACCCTCTTCAACAAGAAACCTCTCGGAAAACGGGTTCCTCTCCGCCAAAGATCGATCAAATGTGAATGAGGGAGGAGGAGCCCATTAAAAAGAGGCAAAAAATCAAAAAAGGAAAATATTTACAAAAAAGGAATGTGTTTATTGGATGGATTAATAAAATAATTAAATAAATAAAATAAATAATTAATTAAAAACGAATTTCGTAATTAATTAAAATAAATAAATTAAATAATTTCCAAAAATCAATTAGCCACCTTAATGGTGGCTATTTAAGGCACAAAATCAAATCTTTACATAAAAGGTAAGTTATCAAATCAAATGAATTCAAATAAATCAATAAATTAAATAATTACATATGATTTTCGTAATAAAATAAATTAAATTAATTAATGTGAGACAATTAATTTTTTTGGTAATTTTTATTTAGGGAAATTAATTGTATACATATCTTATATACATATAGTATAATGTACATATGTGCAAATAAGGAAATAATTTTTATAAAGGATTTTTTTAATTTTTATTTTTTTAATATTTTTTTTTAATGAAAACAATATATATTATGTATAAAAATAAATATAAATAAATATGTTCATCAAATATATAGGAAAACTGCACAAAACACCCCAGAAAACCGACTTTTTAACCGTAACTCCAAAAATAATGAAACCACAGCCATTTGAAAGATAATTTAATTTATAGTATGATGGAAGTGAGTTTGGTTCAATTTGAGCTTGTGTGGAGCCGGAATTGATGTTTCAATTATCACTTTGTGGCTTTTTCTGGGTGTAATTATTTGCAATATATATAATATTTTATTTTACAAATATTTTTATTATTTACAACACAATTTTATTTACAACTTTTATTTACAAAAATAATTAGTTTGAGGTCAAATTATGTACAAATAAAATAATGTAAGTTTTGTACAAATATACATGAAAAATATTTACAAGATATTTTTGATTTTTCTGACAAACGACCCTATCTCCCCCTACTTTATTCCTGGTCGATCAGGTCAAGTCTTGACCTTCTCTCGGGGTTTGGGTCAGTCTGTATTTATTGCATAACTACATCCTTTATTTTTCTTTTATTTTTCTTTTCTTCTTTATTCTTTTATTTATGTACAAAAAGTGTTAAAAATGCAATTTTAACAAATGCATGCAAAATGGTAAAATTATGAAATTAATGGGTATTTACATGTGTTTGACTAAGAAAATGAAGCTAAAATAAAAGAATAAAGGCGATGAATCGTGGATTCATCATTCCCCTATACTTTACCTTTGCTAGTCCCTTAGCAAACACTTATTTGAAAAATAAGTGAAAACAAAAATAAAGAAAAGAAAAAGGAAAGAAGTTAGAATAATGTTGACTTTTAAACTTATCTTCATAAAAATGTAGTCTGGAGCTCTGTCAGACCTTTGGATTATTTGTGTGCCGGAACCTTAATAGGATATGGATTTAAAACCTAACAGCCTTTAAGTTCCACCAATCTATGGACAAGACTCCTCAATAAACCAGATCAGAACAAGTCTACATACACAAACTCTAATGACCATGAATCTTTCCATGCAGTGTAAGTGATATGTAGCTCCCCACCTCAGAAGTAACAAAGAAACAACCCCCCCCAATCTGGTAACTCTAATGCCTCGGTCTAGCAACTCTTTCCTCGAGAAGCGGGGTATTCCCTTCTAAGTTCAAGTGCAACCGGCTCAAGAAGAGGGGGAAGAAGTATAGACTTTTGGAAGCTCAGCCAGTGTAGCTAAGTCTCCCGCTGCAAGCTTCATGAGATGTAACATGGATGCCATAAGCTTTTGCTTTACTTCACTATATACACTCCGATGGGGTTATTAAATTTTCAATCCGACCCACCACTTTTTTGGAGTTCTTTTTGCATTTTTGCATTTTTTTTCTTCTTTTTTTTTTCAAATGCCTCTGTACAACATATCTACATGGTGCAGCATATATACAAGAAATTTTCCTCTTGAGCCAGTAGACTATCCCTCTTTTGAAGCTTTATTGCAACCCACGGCTTCTGTCTTTAGCCTTCATCACCACTAGACCAAGTTGAGACGCACTTCCTTCACTAGAAGAAGAAGAGAGGTTCCGCCTAGAAGTACTACCCTCATATGCTACCCCAAGCCAAAGGAAACTGCCTCCTCACCACCTCATCCGTGGAGAGCCATGTGTAAAGTGCTGGTGCAAGTCAAGCCATTGTCTCTAAGAGTCATGCGTGTGTTGTTAAGTGTTCTACTTAGGCTCATCAAGATGACATATGCTCATAGTCGTGTGGACCCAAAGAATTAAGTCACTAGGACCTGAAAAGTCTTAACTCCACATCTTATAAGGTTCCTCTGAAATTAAGTGGATTAAGGTCCAACTAAGCTCCATTCTTCAAATTTATTCCAGACTTAGTTTAATCGTCAAGACTATCCTGAAAAATGCACATGCCAATGCAAGAAAATATGTACAATGCATAGAGAAAACAAAAATCTTTTTGTGAAACAATTTTCAAATTTTTGAATTTTTTTATGGATTTTTTTTTAAAAAAAATTGATGCACATGCAAAAGGTTTTTTTTAATGCAAAAAGTTAGTAATACATACAAATATATACAAGAGATTTTTTTTTTGGAATAAGATTCATATTTACACAAGAGTGAGTTGATTATTTTACAAGAATAGGATGCAAGAATTTACAACTTGAGTAATTTATACAGGTATATACACAGTTGGATTTTTTTAATTTTTATATTTTTTATTATTATTATTTTTATTATTATTTTTTTTGTGATGCATATATTCTTCAAATTTATTTGAAAATAATTTTACAAATAATTTTGAAAACTATAGTCCAAAATAATTTTGCACACAATTTTACAATCATTTACAATCATTTGAAAATATTTTGCAAACATTTTTCAAACAGTATATATAGATTTTTCAAAATAATTTTCAACCATTTTTCCAAACATTTGCAAATAGTTTTACAAAATCTTTTTATTTCACATAAAGAAAAAATTTTTTTACAATCCACAATATTTTTACAAAGGTTGAAAATATTTTTCAAACATTTTTCAAATAGTTTTCAAAAGATTTTTCAAATAGATTTTCAAACTACTTTCAAAATATTTTTCAAAATATTTTAACCTGACTTATTAGCCAGTATGTACAAGGAAAAATTTTGAGGAAATTTATGCATCTCTTTTTTTTAATATGTACACAGTATTTTAGCCATATTAAAAATATGAAAGTACGAGTTATGGCTAAAGTATATATACAATATATACGACACCCCCCTATACTTAGCTCGAACTATGTCCTCATAGTGATCAAGGAGCTGGAAATAAAGACATAACTCGTGCTTCGTATAGAAAAGTGAGAAGAATAGTATACTACAACGATGAATAAAAGAATAAAATCAATAGAAGACGGTGATCCCCCTATACTTAGGATCAAGTAATCCTAAGTATAGCAGACTGTACACAAAGGAGAAAACCGAGGAGATGAATATATAAAGTCTACCTCCCCTATACTTAGGGTAAAATATCCCTAAGTATAGGCAGCAAAACAGAGGTATAAAGAATCAAAAGAATAATCACAAGTCTGACACCCCCCTATACTTAGGGTAAAGTACACCCTAAGTATGGAATGATCATGTGATGGAGATGGGATGTGAGAAATAAAGAATGTATGATATTGACAGATGGTCTATACAGATGTGAGTCGATCAATGTTGAGGTGCCTCTCAACAAGCGCTAGAGTTTACGCCCCTAGCTGGGCGCAAATGTTAGGATAACGCCGTGTCAAGGTTCAGGACGGCATCTATCAGACGAATACCGTACTGTCGTCGCAGTCTCAGCGGGAGAATAACGATGAGGTCAACAGAGTCAAGAGAGTAAATGATAACACCCAGATAATCAGTCAGGCGGGTGTTTGCTACCGAATCAAGATATGGGCAGATGACGTCGGGCTCCGGTAGCACAAAAGAAATCGTCGTCTCAAGATCTGTATGGAGTGAAAGGGCAGAGCCGAAGAAGTCGAACGTGGAGAAGGAAGGATCTGTCAGGGAATCCTCCACGTCAATCACAGTCTCGAATAGATATGGAAGATCAAGATCAAGAGACTCACTAGAAAGGCTGATATCCGATGCATATAATGTAGACAAATCAGTGAAATCATCGAATACCTCAAAGATCGGGTCATCCTCGCGAGGGTCGTCGAGGAGAGAATCATCAAACTCATTATCAGAAATATCAAAATACTCGGTCTCATGATCCGACAGATCGGATGCACTCCCAGAAATTGAAACCGAGTACACATGGTCCATGGCATCCTCCCGCAGATAACCCTCGGGGAGTAATGCCGAATCATAAGGGAAGTTGGGATCAATGCTGTCAAATGTCATGTCCTCTAGAAATGTATCGACCTCATCAAATGGGAGGACACAAGGCTCAAATACGGGACTATCAAGGTCTGTCGAATGAAAAATCGGTCCCTCATCAAGCTTGCTTTGCTGAGATGGATCCAAGTATATCCCCGAATCTAAGAAGATCTCCTGAAGACAAGACACTGAATCAACTGTGTATGGATACTGGAATGACTCTAAGGATGGCTGAAATGTGGGCTCCTCATGTATCTCTTGGGATCCTAGCAGATCTAGAATCGAAGAATCTTCTATGTGAAAGAGCGGGACTAGCTCAAAATCTGACTGTAAATTCATTTGGTCCTCAACCAATATCCGGCTCTGAGAACTCACAACAATAGGCAACACATCCATCAAATGAGAAGAATCAGCATCCATATCCTCTGATCGGTGTGTGATGTCAAGATCAGCATGGTGTAGCACACACTCAACAGTTGTCATCTCTCCGTCATGTGTTGTCCCAAATAAATCATCTGGTGTATATGCAAGATCAGAAAGTGTATCCAAGATGGTCTCAACAAAATCCAAGTCGGGACAATGGTGTGAACCACTACACGAGGTAATGACATATGATATCTGCTCTGCGGTCCTCCCCCTCATGACGATATGGATAAGGTCAGTCATCGAAAATCCATGATCTGGAAATCGCCTCATAAGTTCTCGTAACCTCAATCATGAATCTCTCAACGGCTTTTGGGGGTTAACAGAAAAATCACGAATACATGACCGCATCATCTCTGCTCTACACTGGGGGTAAAATTTCTTCAAAAATAATGATCGTAAATCTCCCCATGTAGTAATCTTCCTTCCCAATCGTCTATGCCAACTCTTGGCTCTACTCTGAAGTGTAAATGGGAAGGTAATCAGCATCATGTCCTCAGAAGTGATATCCAAATATGACCGTGATACACAAAAATCCTCAAATTCATCAATATGCAAATAAGGTTCCTCGTGCATTTCCCCAAAAAACTTAGGCAGTAGATCAATTAACTCTAAATCCAGAACAAAGGGTCTCAAGGTAGAAGCGGACTGGACTTCATGATCTGTGTACTCATCCAATGCCCTAGGATACAAGTCATCTAAAGCTCGCAACTGCCCCATTCGATTGCCTATGGGATGCACTCTCATCTCAGTAATGTGAACACCCATGTCTCGTGTTTGGTCAATCTGGTCTCTGTGGGTGTCACTCACAGCACGTCCCAAATGGGAGGGTGGGTAGGGAGAAGATGAGAAGTCGGATGGGGTTCCGACCTCTCGAGAGAGTGAACGTGAGTGATGGGCGTGAAATGAAGAAGCCGTAAAATTCGGCTGGAATGGAAAGTGGCCCATCGTGATGAGAGGTAAATGAAGGGAGGTAGGGTGGGATAGAAGTGGCTGCTAATGATCTATAAAAGATGAACGTAACTGACTCACAACAAAGACATTCAAACGCAATGCAAACCCCCAATTCACCAACTCAACACAAAGTGAAGACCATGAGATTTGGTCTTTTATCTTTTCAATTTTAGAGTTAGGTGATAAACGAAAGTTGTACAAACACTTAGGAGGCTTGAATAGGATTTGGGCACTACTCCTTAGTGTGTACGCGAGCAAGTAAAAGCGCAAACAATGAGGGAATTGCTCTCCCAATACAATGAAGTGAATCAATTACGTTTGATTTTAGAATCAAGTTTAATTAGCAGTCCCAATTTTTTTTTAATTTTTGATTTTGTGTTTTTTTTGGATATTTTCAAGAATAAACGCCTAACGAGCTTTCCGATTTCCTCTTTGATTAATTTGAGTCCAAAAACAAGGGGAGGGATCGAGAAAGCCAATGCACGATCAAACACAATGATGCATGCAGAGATAGAAAATGCGTACCTTACTCCAACACTCTACATGCAAGATGATCCACACATAAAATTAAAGACAGAATATAAACTAACTATATGATGCACGAAGAAATCGGCCTTAGACAAGCAACTTCTATTGATCATGAAGAACAATAGTTAGTTAACCGAATCGAGTCCGGAGTCCGATCTTGGGAGTCACTCGGTGCCCGCCACAACGGGTCCTGCCAGCGCTGTATGTGACTTCTCACGGCACGTGGTCTCAAATCCAATTAGACTAACTTTTTCAATTAATTTTAGTAAGGTCCAATTACGTTCTATAGGAACAGATATTCTATTAGGTGTTGGGCCTTAGAAATTTTACGTCACAATCAACAAAAAATCCTATGTCTAAGGGCTAAAACTGCGAGAATCAAATAGCAAGTTATGGCGGTAAAATCAAAACACGGAAAACAACGGTGAGGTCCCCCAAGTGCACCGGCACTTGGCGAAACAGACCCCGAGAAAATGTTCAAGTCCACAAGTTCAAAGTCCTAAATTATTACAAGAAATAATTGTTCTCTCAAATAAAATGATATTCTTCTTCTCGTCTCTACTCTTCCTCCTGTGCGGGTTCTCAAAAAAGAAACTCCAAATCGTCCAAGCAGTACCTCGCACAAAAATCAAAGAGAGAAGGTCAGAAAACAATTATAATATAGAGAGACAAAAATAGAAAAATGACTACAAAGCCGTGCTCCCCGGCAACGACGCCATTCTGATGACACACACAGCTACAGAAATTTTCGCGGATTTTTTAGACTCTTTTTCGATTTTTATGAATTTTCAAAGTTGAGATATGCGAAAAGACAATGTTTTTGATTTTTTAAATATATCAAAAGGCAATAAAATGCAATGAAAATTTTATACAATGACTAACACTATAGCAGGAGCATCCACAAATTTTATCAAGATTTTTAGACATGATAAACATTTATTCCATTCAGAGAGAGAGCAAGCTATTGTTCTGGAAACAGGGACTAAACTGCAAATAATCAAGGTTTTTGCATTCAAGAATTAACATACAATAATCAGAAGTTGAAATGTGCAATTTACCCAGTAGCATGTGCTGCGCATGTGACTTGAAGTTGGCAGAGGGCTTTACGTGATTTCAAAATCTCTCAGGAGTGAAGATGCAATTTTCCCCTTTTTGATTGACCCTCTCCCTAGGGTTTCTTTCTAATCTGCGTTTCTTTTTCCACAAGGCAGAGGGGGATGAGCCATCCGCCGCCGCCGCCGTCCACGAAAGAGGAGGCGCGGGCGGCACAACAGAGAGCTTGGTGCACGCGGCCGCGCGCAGGGCCAATGGCGGAGTCGACCTGGAGGGGCGGTTCCGAAAGAGGGCGCGCGGTGGGCAGGAGCGGCGGCACGCGCTCGGCGGGTTCACGCGGAGGTGCGGCCGAGAGCAGGGCCGGCGAGGGGGCTGCGCGTAGAGGGAGATGGAAGGAGAGCAGGGCCGGCGAGGGGGCTGCGCGTAGAGGGAGATGGTCGCGGGTGGCGGTGTGCCTGCGAGATGGGGAGATAAATGCCGCGGCTGGCGGCTACGGAGGGCCACGGTCGAGGTCGGCGAGCTTCGGGCGGAGATGGCTGCTGGGTGGGCGGCAGAGGATGCGGATCGCGCCGCCCACGCTGGATCTGGAGGAGGTACACCGCCTCACGGGGGTCGCGCGGCCGCGGAGGCGGGAGGCCGGAGGGGCTCACGCGGAGGTCTGGTGCTGGGAGGTGCACGGACGGAGAGGCCGCGCTGGCTGAGGCCGGCTGTGAGGGTGGTACTGGCGCGCGCAAGGGCGGTGGAGGCGAGGCGGCGCCGTACTGTGGCCGAGGTCGGTGGGGGTGATGACCCACCTGCTTGTTATTATTTTTTTTTCGTTATTTTTTTTATTTTTTATTTGCTGCAGGAAATGGTTAGAAAAAAAATGTTTTTTTTATTATTATTAAATGCACCTGCAAAACAGTCGTTAGAGACAAAAGCAAATTTTTTTTATTTTCTTTTTATTATACCTGCAAAACAAATGTTAGAGGGAACAAAGAAAAAATTATTTTTTTATTGTATCTTGCAAAAACAAAGATTAGAAAACAAGATACATTTTTTTTAATTTATTTATAAACAGAATGAAGTTGGTGAATGGGCGGATCTTATGATGCGATGGAATAGATCCGTGGCTCCGATCACCGTGCGTGATCGGAGGTGGAAGGTTGCGCGAGGTAGAAAAAGAAATGCGATGATCCAGATGTGAGATGAAAAATCGGTGTCGAGACGGAAAAGTGTGATGGATTTTTTTTATCTAAAAACTACTCTCTACTCCTACGTAAAAACTAAATCTATGATTACCTATAGAAAAAGATAAGTAAAAGTGGATCTCACCTTGGGGGTCGGACCATCCATGATGACCTCGACGAAGCCCAAGTCGCTGTCAACGACTGGATCGGAGGTTAGGACTCGCCATCAGGGCCTCGACGAAGCACAAATCTCTGTCACCGATTGGATCGGAGGCTAGGACCCTCTTCAACAAGAAACCTCTCGGAAAACGGGTTCCTCTCCGCCAAAGATCGATCAAATGTGAATGAGGGAGGAGGAGCCCATTAAAAAGAGACAAAAAATCAAAAAAGGAAAATATTTACAAAAAAGGAATGTGTTTATTGGATGGATTAATAAAATAATTAAATAAATAAAATAAATAATTAATTAAAAACGAATTTCGTAATTAATTCAAATAAATTAATTAAATAATTTCCAAAAATCAATTAGCCACCTTAATGGTGGCTATTTAAGGCACAAAATCAAATCTTTACATAAAAGGTAAGTTATCAAATCAAATGAATTCAAATAAATCAATAAATTAAATAATTACATATGATTTTCGTAATAAAATAAATTAAATTAATTAATGTGAGACAATTAATTTTTTTGGTAATTTTTATTTAGGGAAATTAATTGTATACATATATTATATACATATAGTATAATGTACATATGTGCAAATAAGGAAATAATTTTTATAAAGGATTTTTTTAATTTTTATTTTTTTTAATAATTTTTTTTAATGAAAACAATATATATTATGTATAAAAATAAATATAAATAAATATGTTCATCAAATATATAGGAAAACTGCACAAAACACCCCAGAAAACCGACTTTTTAACCGTAACTCCAAAAATAATGAAACCACAGCCATTTGAAAGATAATTTAATTTACAGTATGATGGAAGTGAGTTTGGTTCAATTTGAGCTTGTGTGGAGCCAGAATTGATGTTTCAATTATCACTTTGTGGCTTTTTCTGGGTGTAATTATTTGCAATATATATAATATTTTATTTTACAAATATTTTTATTATTTACAACACAATTTTATTTACAACTTTTATTTACAAAAATAATTAGTTTGAGGTCAAATTATGTACAAATAAAATAATGTAAGTTTTGTACAAATATACATGAAAAATATTTACAAGATATTTTTGATTTTTCTGACAAACGCCCCTATCTCCCCCTACTTTATTCCTGGTCGATCAGGTCAAGTCTTGACCTTCTCTCGGGGTTTGGGTCAGTCTGTATTTATTGCATAACTACATCCTTTATTTTTCTTTTCTTTTTCTTTTCTTCTTTATTCTTTTATTTATGTACAAAAAGTGTTAAAAATGCAATTTTAACAAATGCATGCAAAATGGTAAAATTATGAAATTAATGGGTATTTACATGTGTTTGACTAAGAAAATGAAGCTAAAATAAAAGAATAAAGGCGATGAATCGTGGATTCATCAGCTACCTGCTCCTTGCGTCGGAAATTGTTAGGGTTAGCTTCGACCTGGGCTGGTATGACGGTTTTGGCTGCCGTCAGGTCGTCGATCTTTTGGTTCATCTCAGCCATGTTCTTCATTAACTGCTCTAAACAAGCCAGGGTTGGATTGGCAGATATAATCTCAGAGGATTCCCCCTGCTGGGGTCTAGAATGCTGGTATTGCGGCTGAGATTGTGACTGGTATCCTTGTGCAAATTGTTGAGGAGGGGGGTTTGAGGAGTACTGTGAGTTGTGCTGATTGAATTGGGCAGCCGGCTGTTGGTGGTAGCCCTGTCCTCGATATCCGGACTGCTGAGGGCCATGTTGGTAATTCTGCCTCCAAGTGTTCCCGTGTGAGGGAGGCTGGTACTGGTAAGGCTGCTGGAAGGGTCTCCCACCCTGCTGTTGATGATGGAAGGGCCTGTTGCCCATGTTCTGACCCTGAGAGTGTCCGTGAGGACGGGTCAGCTGCGCTTCATTGTTCCAAACACCATTGATCTCTTGGATCAGCGGCGGGGGTGGAGAGAACTGCTCGTAGTATGCGGGCTGGTGCTCTGGTTGGTATACAACCATTTGCGTCTGAGGCTGCGGTGGCTGCTCCGGAACCTGCACGTAGTACACGTGCTGGACAGGCTGGGGCTGCGGTGGAGTCGGCTGAGGGTTTTGCTGCACTGTAGGCTCCTTCTTCTCAGCGTTCGGCTCAGCAGAGGTAGACACAGCGTTGCACATGTTTGCATTCAATACTCGGACGAGCTGCTCCAGCTGCTGGGAGATCTGGTCGAGCTTCTCCAGACCTTGGGTCCTCTTCTCTATGACTGCCAGCTTTTCGAGGTCCTGCGACCTCTTCTCGATGATATCCACTTTGGACAAGTGGCTCCCAATGATGCTCAAGTTGGAGCTCTCATCTTTGTCCTCGGTGTGAGAAGCCATGTTAACTGGCTTGCTGATGGAGGTTGGTGTCTTCATGTAAACTCTAGACGATGATTGGGCTGCTTCTCCCTCAGCCATTTCTTCAAAGACGTTCCATACTACATCCTCGTCCTTGTTAAAATGTGAACCGCCGCAAGCTGCATCCACGAGCTTTTGGCTCTCAAATGATAGCCCCCCGAAGAAATGCTGTACGAGACTGGTTTTTGGTATTTCATGGTGGGGGCACTTTTCTTGGAGATCTTTGAATCGTTCCCACGCTTCATGGGTAGTCTCGTGGGGCTGCTGGCAGAAACTGGAGATCCGGGCACGCATCTGATTTAATCTCCCCAGGGGATAAAATTTATGGAGAAAGGCAGATTTCAACTCCTCACAGGTGGTGACGACCTTCCCGAGATGGTCGACCCAGTAAAGGGCCTTGTCTTGAAGGCTGAAAGAGAACGCGGTCATCTTGATCACATCCAGGGGGACTCCGGGGTAGTGAGCAGTGGAGCAGATGCGGTTAAATTTCTTGAGAAAAATATATGGCTCTTCAGTGGTGTTCCCATGAAAGGTGGGAAGCAATGACAGAAACTGCGGCTTCAGCTCGAAGTGGGCGTGCATACGCGGAATTTGGATCCACTCAGTGATGCGCCCTGCTCCTGGGTTGTATGTCTGCTTGAGTGTGGGCTTGGGCTGCGGTGGATCTTCTTTTGCTGCTTCATATTCGGGTCCCACTGAAAACTCATCATTAATTTCATGGTCATTGGGATCATAGTTCGGATCATCCTCCCGTCGGCCGTCTCTCATATCGGCCCTTCTCCTCAGATCATTCAGCATGTCCTGAAAGGCTGTCTGGGCCAAGGCCTGATTAGTCAACTGCTGCTGAATGGCTTGAATGGAAGCCAGCAGTTGACTGTTGACCTCACCCTGCGTAGTGTATTGTCCTTCTGCTGCGTTGTCTTCAGGCTCCTGCTGGGGTTGTGGTCCTTTTCCTCTTCCTCCTGCCATCTCTAACTGAACTGGAACTTCTGAATCGTGATCGGTTGGGGAATCTGCATGACGGAGTAAACCCTGATCAGTAGCTTCCTGAGCACCAGCTGTTGAGATGATTCTGGGATTAAGGTCAATCCCAGAATGTTGTGAATGGAGCATATGATATTGACTGAAATCGATCTCCATCCACAAGGGGTTATTTCGGGGACAAGAGTAATCCCGGTTTAGCTGAAGGGGAAGAGCTAATTCGGGTTGCGAGTCCATCCCGAATAGCGGATTTATTGGAGAAAGGCAGGGATTGAAAGAAGCGAGAATAGGGGAGTCCAAGGAGACATTCGCAAGATCCGAATTAACTTCTTGGAGATCACCCCTCCTTATTGAAGATGTTGCCGGCACGGAATCGATGTGGGCGTCGGCGAGGTCCCGACTAAACCATCCGTGTGACGTCATCTTGAGAAGGCCAAGAGGACAAGATGTTGGATGAAGAGCACGATGGTAAACACGAAATAAAAGGATTGCAAAACAGTAGAAGGCTCACAATGAGCAAGGGTCAAGTAGAAAGAGAACAAAATTTTGCGCAAAGGCGTGATATTTTTGATCTTGACTTAAATGCACTAGCAAGCAAACACAAAGCAAGGGGATTCACCAACTCAACACGTGAAGCCGTGAAGGTTCGGCTTTTATCTTTGTAATTTTTATCTTGAATTCAGGAAGTTATCTTTTAACGAGTCCTTAGAGCGCTACGCCTATAGGAGCGAGAGTACTGCCGGAAAAGTATTCACGTACTTGTCCTCCCCCTGTGTAACCTGTAGTCTGCACTTTTTAAGGTCCTTGTAACCCTTCCTGGATCCCTACTCAGCCAAAGAAATAGAGAAAGGAAGCCAATAGGCGAAACCAATACTTCGGAACTCGCTCGCAACGGAATCACCCGTGAGCGTGCAAGAACCTACTCGGACGCAAGACGATGAGACAGACACCCCCGTGAAGGCGTGGCCTAGGCTCGATACTTCGGACGAGGCCGATGCTCTGCACAATAGAGAGTCACCGATATTGACCAAGCCCTACTCGTCCACGTACGATAGAAGCGCCAATACTTCGGAAATCCAGGCGATACACAAGGCAGCCACAGACTGGGTTTTGGGCTCTAATCCTTACGAAGCACTCTGCTCACTTGGAAGGAGACCTTCCCATGCAACCTGAATACAAGTGAGGGTGTGACTCTCCCCAATCAATGAGTTCAATTACCAATTTTATTTAGGTCAAAGTTTTCTTAGCAGTCCCTTTTTTAATTTTTTTGTGTTATCGCTTCTTTTGAGTGATTTCAAACAAGCGCCTAACGTTTTTGTGTTTTCTTTATCCTACTTTGTCCAAAAACAGAGGGAGAATAGAGTCGGAAAAGCCAATGCAAGTCGGCACCAAGATGGAGATCTCACCTTTGTGCCTAAATGATGGATGCAAAGTAAGAAGACTTACAGCGAATCCCAGCTCTCTCCATGCGGGATGCAAAGCAGAATTTGTAAACCTAACTAGATGCCGGTATGCAATGCGGAAATCGTCCTAAGATGGGCAACTGCTAGCGTGAAGAACCACAAGTTAATCACCAATCCTCAATCCTAAGGCCCCGTTCGGTTGGGGGTTTACCCCCCACTTTGGGTGGGTAAACCCCCAAAACCCACACTTCTAACCCACTTGTGGGGCCCACTCCCTTCCCATCAAAAAAAATATATATTATACCATCATATCATCTAAAAATCATAAAATACTCAACTTCTACTCACTATTCCAAACTTCAATACAGTCACATCACAACAACTACCCACTTTTTCAAATTTCAATACAATCATACAATAATAACTACCAACTTTTTCAAATTCCAATACAATCACATCACACAAACCCTCCCAACCCTTAACCCACCAACCAAACACACAAACTCAAATCCGGGTTATCCACCCCTGGATAACCCGGCAGCCGAACACCACCTAAGAGTTCGGTCTAGACCCTCCCCTCCTCTTCTCGACACTTCGAGTTCAGGAGTAGCGCTTTATGGAGAGGGCTCGCGACGCGGCGGATCTAAGAAGATGAGTTAACCGTTTAATTAAACTAAGTCCAAAAACGGTCTATAGGTACATGCAAAGGTTATTAGTGTGTTTGGACCTAATTTAGACGATCAAGCAAAAGCCTAAATCTAAGGGCTCACTCCACAAAAGAAAGTGAAAATGAAATCAAAACCGGCAAATGACAGTCGGGAAAACACGAAGAAAACAACGGTGAGCCCCCAGGTGAACAAACACCCGGAAATTAGGCCCGAAGTGTTCAAGTGTCCAAGTCCTGTATTATTACAATTAATCAAATCTCTCTCTCACAAAAAGTGAAAAGCAACTATCTCTCTCTCTCTAGCCCTCCTGCTCTCTCCTGCTGGCTAGGGTAGAATAGCCGGCTCCTCCTCCCAAGGCTGCTCAGGATCCCCTAGGCGATCCTCCTCGGTCAGCGGTCCCTCGCAAGAAAACAAAAGAGATGTCAGACAGTTCCAAATAAATGGTGCACAAGAGACAAGTAATAAAAAATTGTTAAGTAAATAAAAGACCCAGATGGTACTCTACAAGCCGATGCTCCCCGGCAACGGCGCCATTTGAAAAACGAGAAAACGAGAGCCGCTAAATCGTGGTCTGACAAATCAGACTCACTGTCGCTGATGCGACTACTCAAGCCTCCTCGATCTCCAACAATTAACCCACACAATCAATCAGAGAATGAACAGTAAGGATTAAAATTTATTATACCCTACTAAAGATGTACAATGGCAAGCAAGTAGGGGTCGAACTCAAGAAGCAAAGGTGTAGAGCATAGATAAGAATCCAAACCTAGGTCTAATAAGCAACTTAGCCAATCTAGAATTTTTGTGGGTTTTTAATTTTTAAAATTTTTTTATTTTTAATTTAATTTTTAATTTTTGTATTTCGATTTTTAATTTTCTGATTTTTATAATTTTATATTTTATATTTTTCTTTTTCAATATTGGAAAATAAAAACAATGTAATGAAAGGCAAGATAAAATATTTATAGAAATGTGCAAAAATAACCAAAAATTCAGAAATACAATGTTTTTGATATTTTTAGGATTTTTTACTGTTTTTATGATTTTTGGGGATTTTTTCAAGGTGTTTTTGGTATTTAAAAAGACTGAAATAAAGCAAAACAGTGCAAATATTGCTGGCTTTGAATTAAATGGGATTTAAAAATAGCAACCAGTACTCAAAATGTTTCACACTAATTTTCAAATAAAGCTACTGAAATGTACAACAAAAAGGAGCTGAGTTTGTATTTTTTGGATTTTTCTGTGATTTTATATATTTTTTTGAAGTTTTGGAGTCTTTTTAAATTTTTAGTGTTTTTCTTTTTAGATTTTTAGTGATTTTTGGACTGACACTAAAATAAGGTAAAGTAGACACTAGGTAATTTTTTTGGAATTTTTGGAGAAGTGTTAATATTTTTTTGGCATTTTCTAAGCTAGACAGTGCATAAAAACAAGTTTTTGATTTTTAATAAATATAAAAATAAAATAACATCAAAAATCAAATATGTAGCGTGGGAGAACAATTGTCCAGGAACTTAAGCTCAAAATTTGGAAATTTTTGGAATCCGAATGAAGCTCCAAATAAATAGATCAAGCAAACACAAAATAGGGGCCTGGCAGGGGCACAAGTGTAAATAGAACAAGCTATAGGGGCACGCCTGCAATTTTGCCACAAAATTTAGGCTAAATAAAATTTTCTCAAGATTAAAACGTAATAACCAAACTTGCAACGACTTCTCTGCAAATGTCCCAAACCCACGTGCGTTGCACGCACGCCTGGGAGGGACTCGGATGCAATAATACAAAAGATAGGGACTTTTCTGCAAACTTTCCCAGAAGTATTTATGCTAAAGCAAACAGTTTCAGGACCATCATCTAATTACCCGACCCGCGAGGGGGTTCCACGCAAAACGTCCACCCACGCGCGTGCTGAGCACGCGCCTGGGAGGGACTTAAAAGTATTTAGACAAACCCTCAGGGTCTATGATGCAATTAATACAAAACATTAAACACAGCATATGAAATTTTATGGGTCGACTAGAAAATGCAAAATGGAAGGGCTTATCTTGCAAAATGCCCTCCCAAAGGTGCGATCCAACGGCAGCAGGTACTCCACTTAAACACATGGCGCGCCCAAGGGTTACGATACCCCTTCGTTTCCTGTGGTCCAGATTAGATCTGGAGGCCGCGATCCAATGGCTGGCAGGCGCGCATCATCCAACGGTGCCTATTAGAACTGGGCAGGCTTTTAATCCGACGGCGAGAAGGCTATCAGCAAGAACAGGACGAAGGCCGACGAGCTCGACCTTCCCCGACCCCTATCTCCTTCCTCCATCGCGTCGTGGAGCTCCAAAGATGTTTCCCTCGTTCTTGATGGTCTCCTCTTGATGCTGGGAGGCTCAAAATGGCGCGAGATGCACCAGAGCACGTCGGAGGGGGCGGAGGAGCGACGCGCCTCCTGGCACCTCGGCGAGCTCCCAGAATTCCTCCCAGCTGCTGCGTTGACTCCAGACCTGCAAAAGAAATGGGTGATGAAGTTGGGGGCAAAGTGCCCCAACTTCGTGGCGTGATTCTCAAGGGGAACGGATGTATGGAACGGTAGAGACGGCCGGCGAGACTCGATGCCGGCCGCGGTTGATTCGGGGGTGAAATGATGGCTACGAGATAAAGATCTTGACAAAGGAACAACCACTGTGGCCTCTTTTACAGTAGAACATTTGAGAAAAGGAGAGAAAAAGGGAGAGAAGAGACCTCACCCATGCGAGCACAAGGTGTTCTCCGGTGAGAACTCCGGCGAGGGGACCCGACTCAATTCAACACCGATTCGTCCCGCGGAGATGCCCTCCGCACTCCTGCTGTCACCAAGAGTCCAGCCAAGGCTCTGGGTTAGGGATTTGGAGGTGGAAGAGTGGTCAAAGACTCAAGGGAAGTCGGGGGGTTCATTTTGAATCATGGTCGAGGGGTGACTTTCGAGGGCTGATCACGGGCGAACCACGAAGATCTGATAGGATCTAATAGGTCGGCGGGTATCACGGATGTATAGGGTACAATTTTCATGAAGGAAGCGGGGGCAGAGGGTGGACGAGCCGGCCTAGGAAAATCCGAGAAGTCGGACAAAAATCTAGGCTTGTCAGAGCTACAGGGACAAAGGACGACCAGTTGACCTAGGTCAACTGGCGCCTTCTCCTGATTGGTCCACGTGGACCAATCAGGAAAAATCCCAGAAAAAATGTTTTGTAAATTCGATTAAAAATAATAAATGAATTATTTAGATTTAGGTTATTTAATGAAAAATATTTATTATTTTATAAAGTATTTAATTCCGATTTTTAATTATTTTTATGATATATATTTTTACAAGTTGCTTTTATACCCCTATATAGGTACATTATCTACAAGTTTGATTATTTAATTTTTATTTAGGTATTTTATTAATTTTTTTATTTATTATTTTATAAAATCATAGAATACTTTTATATACACAAATATATTTTTATTTTATTTTTTCTGATTTATTTTGTTTATTTAATAAATTATAAGAGTATTTATATAGGTATGTATATGAGTATTATATCTATGTATTCTATATACAAGTATTTTATTTTTATTTTTATTTTGGTTTTTATTCCAATTTTAATGTACATAATTATTATAAGTATTAATTACAAAATTATAAAAATATAAAATTATAAAAATAATAAATAAATAATAAATTGAATATTTTAATCTGTATAATGTACAATGAGGGTCCAAAAGTCAACTTTCAAGCCGTAGCTCCGCCAAATGCGACACCACCACCATTAATTAGCTTATTTTCTTCTATATACAATTAAAGGTGAGTATGCTGCATTTGGAGTTTTTATTTGTGAGATACGGGTCTGGGAAGTTGGCATTCTGGATTTTTAGTCAGACCATAACTTTTTATCTGTGTATTATTTTTCTGTAAAATCAATTTTGTATTTTGCTTTATAAAATTATCTACAACTTTCATGTACAAAGTTTCTTTATTTGATGTATAAAAAGTGGAACCAAAAATAGGTCCCAAAATGAATAAGAAATGAATAGAATGTATAGGTATTTGGACTGTGTTTTTGACCTTATCTCCCCCTACTTTATTCCTTGTCGACCTATTCATCGAGATGCCTAGGTCTCGGGGTTTCGGGTCATAAAATATTTACAATATTTTATTCTTTTTCTTTTCTTTTCTTTATTCTATAATTTTGGCATTGAAAACCGTATTTTATACAGTATTTACACACCTATGCATGAATGCTAAAATGCATGAATTAATGCTATTTACACGCATTTACTAGGGTTTTTAAGGCCAAAATGATAGAATAAAGATGATGAAACGTAGCTTCATCAAGGACCTGCATCAAGAAGTCGGTCAGATATCAGCCTATGTGAGAAAGGATTGCCATCTCCTACTCAGGCTGGAGATCACATCTTAACAATCATTTGACGGTGCTTGATGAGTCCTCAATCTAACTCTTTAGATATTCATCCAAGCACCAGCCTCTATGATTCAATAATTGAATCAACAGCTGTATGATCATTAAGACAGCCATGGTACATAACCCTAATTGTACAGAGGGACCTGTTATGCAAATTATTTATTTTTCATTTCAGATCAGGGAATGATATTCGCAATAACATTTATTGCATAATGGCTCGTCGTGGGCTCACATGTCCAACAATCTCCCACTAGCCCAAAGAGCCATTAATGGGCTAATCATTTAAACCCACACTCATGTGACAATCATAAGCTATTTAGAAATAGCTAGGTAAGCTGATCAGTCACTCTGTTCCCAAAAGATTATGCCAAGTCCTTTTACGGCACTTGCATATCCCTAGGTAACAGTGCTCGCATCCAATGTGAATGTTGCATCTCATGCAACCTATACTCAATCTAGTCAAAGCAGTTACAGTGTCCTTGACACTATTGCTCAATTACTATTATAATTAGTATTTCCATAATCCTTATCAGAATACCCTTATTCCGGGAGATCACTATCTCCTAAGGTATTTGCAGTTAAGACTTTTAGATCTCTATCTATAAAGTCTTAAGCTCTTGAAGATAAGACTTAGAGATCACTATCTCAAAAAATCTTGTCATCTTTGAAGATATTGTTATTTCTGCAATCAAGTGTTCTTTCTCTCCATAGTAGGATTAGCAACACTTTGCTACTCCCACTGCATGGCAGATATCTGGCTTTTATACACATTTAGCATACACTTAGCTTCTCGTAACTGATGCACAGGTGCAAGCAGTTCTAGCATTCACTTCCTCAACTCTTTGAGGTGCTATCCCTTTAGATAGGTCAGTACCGAATCTCAAGGGAAAGGAAGCCTTTCTTGGAATTTCCAAGAATGGAATATGTCCAAGGTGTACTACAAATGTGACAGTCCCAATATCCTCTTTTCTTTGCTTCTAAACAACTTCAGAATTAAAATCTAAGAGGTATTCTTGAGATCATATCTCAAGGTATGGAATAGCCAGTCTATAAAACACTTATTATCATCCTTATATCATTCCAAATGATTAGGATATTATCTACATTTAGCACGATGAACACAATGGCACTCCCACTAAGCTTCACATGGTACATCAAGATTCTATTTGAAATCATAACATTTATAATTTCATCAAATCTTATGTTCTAACAATAAAAAGCTTATTTGAGTCCATAGATGGATTTGTTTAGCTTTTACACCTTACTTTCCCCAATCATGAAGCCCTGGGGCTACTTCATGTGAATATCCTCAGAGAGGTATTCTTAGTGGAATGCAATCTTGAATTACATGTTGAAGATGCAACAGTCAAGTTGTGCAGCTAGGGTTAGCAATACTCTGATGATTTCAAGCATGGTTTCCGAAGAGCAAGTCTCATTGCAAGCAATGTCTTCTCTTACAGTGTGTGGCTCATGGCTACGAACCGAGCTTTGAAGGTCTCTACCTTCTCATCAGGTTCCCTTTCTCTTGAAGATCCATTTACATCTTAATGGGTCTAACCCTTATAGGTGGATCCTCGAGGGTCCATATACAACACTTGTATATGAAGTCTACTTTAGACTTTATTGCTAATATCCATCTTTCCATGTCATGATCCTTAGGAGCTTCATCACATGAAGTCCTACCATTGTCAGACTTAATCGACACATGGAATACATCCTCAAACTTATATGAAGAAGTATTAATGTTTCATCTTTAATTGTCCTTTTTAGTTTCCAATTTCAGGAGCCTCATTATTTTCACAAGATTAAATGAGTTCCTATACTTCATTTTCATCTTGATTCTCAAGAGAGTCATCCTCTAAGAATCACATTCTTAGAGATGAGATCTTTCAAGAATCTTAAGGTCATAAAGTAGGTATCCCATACCATCCTTTATTTTCCTAATGAAGCAGCACTCTCAAGTGCTAGATTCTAGCTTACATGCATGGAATCTTATTAAGGATATATATTGTAGTCTCTACTACACATATATACCAGGAAACTAAGAGGAAATTATGCTAAAAATTCATCATTGATCAAATCATGTCACACATGATCCAATTGTATCACCCTACAACTCCATTGAGTTTAGGTGTATTAGGAGGATTGAGATAGAAATGGTATTCATATCTCCATAAGGTATTCTTTGAATTTTATCTAGCAGGTACAAGCTACCTAGGTTAGATCAAATTCATTTCATCTTTCTCCAAACTTTTGTTCTAAACCAAAATTGTGAAATCTTTGAACATTTCAAAGGTTTCTCAGGTGAAGAGAAGAAATCTCATATCATACATAACCATCAATAGATATCACATATCCATAATGTTTACTATGATATAGATGATCTACATACACTAGTATGTATGAGATCTTGAATACCTCGACATCTAACACCATTCCCAGAGAAGGGTGTATTGGACATTTTACTTTGAATACAATATTCACAAGTATGTAAGATTTGAAATTTTAGACATTCTAAAGTTTCATATCCTACTAGTCTATTGATCATATCAATATACATATGTCCAAGACTTGATGCCAGATCATTGTCAAATGATCTTCATCCTCCTATTGATCTTGTAAGGTTTGATTTCCAGTATTAGAAATCTTAATGAACTATTCATTAATTTTCTAATTTTGTGGAGTCCATCATAGTTCTATCTCAGAATTCATGTTTATTTCCAACATTTAGAAACAAACAATGAGTGTATTCTAATATCCAAGTCATAGAGACATTCTCTAAGACTAAGGGCTCTCCCACTGAGAATATGAAGTCTATCTATCCAACATAGATTGCTGCAACAATTACAACAATATCGATGTAGATTACTACTAAACCTTAAGATCAAATTTCTAATCTTCTAATATATACATGCAACCAATTGCAAAAGTTATTAGAAGATTGTGATACAATTATCAGACTTTATCTTATGAAATAAGAAAGTCAGAGTCAATGATTACATGTAGATTATTCCGATGCTCTATCTGAGTCCTTCACTAAGGATTTTAGATAGACTTGATAGTCATACTATCAACACATCAACTTATTGCAGTATTGGCATTCATCCAACTCTTTGGATGTCATATGGAAGTCACAGAAGGACAATCAACTCTTTGATTTTTCTTCTCACATGGGTCCAACCCATGCTTCCACTGTGCTCTCTTAATCTATAAACAACCATTGCTTAAAACTAAGGATCTCTTATGTTAAATTCAAAAGAATTCAATGTAAGAGCATTTCAACATTTATACATGCTTCGTTAAATTCATATAATATGAATATCATGAAGCTTCATGAATGTCTTGAGTATAGATGGTAGAATGATGACACTCATCATATCTACATTCATCTTGACTCTTGGAGACTTAGGTTCAGGTAGGTATTCAAACATTTTGAATACATCATCTCTTTCGAGCTACCATTCTGCATAATGCAGAGAACCATGTCATTCATGATTAATTGTCTAGAGCACATATGTATGCCAAAATATCTTCTTTTATTTTATAAGGATTATTCGACAATTACGATCACCATCGACATGTCACTTCCAAAGTACACTCAATGAAAGATCAAGACTATAGAGACATACAAACCCTAAGGTGATGTCTTATTGTCTTATTTAATTGTCCTTCCTCATTATGTTGAGGGAACTTGCACACTGGAACCACATACATTATGTGTCCAATTGCAAGTACAATATCTGTATCATGAGTCCAATCCAAGATATTTTACTGGTTATTATTGAGTATAACATTGAGTGGGTTTAATGATGGATTATCTGAAATAAGAAATTTGCATAAGAGTATATATATATTATATATACATGTTTTACTTTGATTTAGGAATTTTTATATCAAAGTTGTCTTGCCTTGTCAACACTGAAAGTTCATTCCCTTAATCACTTTCAATGTAAGAGATATTCTTACCATTATATCTCTAGCAAGATCTGGGATCTCCTTTCCTATCTTTGTCGCATCACAATAATATGAGAACTTACGACTCCAATAAGAAGAAGCGGGAACTCATTCCGCCTTGCAAGTCCAACTTGCATTCCCAATTCGGTCTTTAACACCCGGGACCACCACCCCTAAGATGATGTTGATCCGTCATTAATTGAACCAACCGTCAACAGGCTTAATACTCACTATACGCAATCCAATATCGCCCCAATAATATGAGGACTCGATATTGGGGTCACTACGTATACGGCCTTACTCTTTCGAGAAGCAAAGAACCCTATCCAATTAAATCACATATAGGATCTGTCACTTCGGACAGGCGTCTCCTATATACAACAACTGGCGACGGAATCCTTTGCCTTGACGGGAGACCATGGATGTCACTTATGTGATCCTCCACCTCATATTCAAATTTTATAACTAATTATCGTGAATCATATTCACATAATTAATTCTTCCAAGGGAAATACACATATATACATAATAGAGTGTTTATTGGATATAATTAATTTAATCACATTAAATTAATCATCAATCCAATCATCAATCAACAAACATGTCTTTTACTTGAATAGTAGGTATTATCTCAAAATACGTATTATTCGAATTTTAATAATTAGAAAAAATACACATTGTCTGTCTCCGGTATTATACAGTCCCTACCCCCTGTCATGGACAGTACCGACGAGAGTGGGACGGACCACATACGTTGCAACCCGCTACCCCAATACTCTCCGACTAGGCACCACATCCGCCTCGGGAAAGGATAATACCAGATAGACCATCATGTACTTTGAGATGTTCATCGATTTTTCAACCGAAATTATACCATATAATATAAATCAAAACATTCTTGATTATAAGGATATTTGCTAGACAAATCCCCAATCCTATTCAAGCAAAAAAAGGTTTTTCATGTAAAAGTTGTCCTACAACAATTGTAGGATAAACTATGGTTTTCATGAAAGCAATGTTTGTTGATGAACCAATGATCAAGATCTAATATCTCATCATTGTAGTTTAGGCAAGTGTCATTCAATAAAATAATTATCTCTTTAAATATTTCACAAATATTTATCACTAATTATTCCAGAAAATTAACAATTAATTTTCATCATGATAATTGAATGACATATCACAAGGTTCAAGATCAAAATTGTTAATTTCCAGCAGTGACCCCCAATCACTAAAATTAACTTATCTTGATCAATTTAAATCCAAAAAATACAAACTCAGTTTCCAAAGATTGCCTATTTGATTTATTAAAGAACCCAAGTGATAATTCACGCATTTCAAGGCGGATTAAAACCGTAATTATCTCATTAATCACGTTCAAATCCGCAGTTCCCGCAACAGTGAATATAGTCATATTCAAAAAGCCATATCTTGAGCAAATGAAGTCTAAATTTAGTAAACTCAAGTCCTATGGTTTCCTTGTTTAATGGGGAACAATATCCAATTGAAAATTTCGTGTTTAATCATTTTAAACAGTATATAAAAATTCAATTAGACAGAGGTGCGAAAAATGAAATGCAGTAAAAATTTCGCAACCCTTTCAAGAACCAAATCGTCCAAGGTGTATGGATCATATCCAAAACCTTATTCAACGTGGCTCTGATACCACTTGAAGGATATTTTTGAATCCTTAAGCGCATCACGGAAGCGTGTCGATCACATCGTATGCAATCGGAGCAACTAGTCGTACTAGATGCTAGATGCAACGGAAATTAAAATATTGACTTTAAAGATGAAACCACATGATCACGAGAACATTTCTCGGATCGTTTCATCAAACCACAAAGTATTAGGAATACCTCTTGAAGCGTGGTTGTGATCGCGAGATCCCAAAGTAGAGATCCTCCTGTCTCAAGTCCGACCTACGGAGAATGCACTTGCGGGCACGATGATGAGTCGTGTCCTTCCCGCAATCCTTTGTCGAAGATCCAAGCGTCGAAGCGAAGTCGAAATGCTCTTCTTCCTAATACACAAAATGGACGGCCACTTGAATATTAGGGAGAGCCCACACGAGAATGAGAGAGAGAGAGAGAGAGTAGAGTTCTTCAACTCTAGATTATGTTGTTGTAACTTGGAAGGCTACTCTAACCCTCCTTTAATACTAGTTTGGGATCCAATGG
Source organism: Ottelia alismoides (assembly GCA_037367405.1). Taxonomy (NCBI): domain Eukaryota; kingdom Viridiplantae; phylum Streptophyta; class Magnoliopsida; order Alismatales; family Hydrocharitaceae; genus Ottelia; species Ottelia alismoides. The sequence continues at coordinate 135,994 of JAZKJV010000537.1, read as the reverse complement.
ATCTCAATCCATGGGACACATGGATCCAACGGCCATGCTTGGTCCATGCTAAATCAATGGCCATGATTGTTGTTGGTTAAAACCAACAACATTAATTTAAATTAAAATATGTTGCAACATTATCAACAAAATTTAATTTAACATTAACTAATTAAGAGATAATGTGATAATTAAAATGGAGTCAACCAACCTCTTTTAAAAATAGGGGGCGTCACCCATGAACAATTCATGGGTGACGCCACCTATGAATGGTGGTTATTTGGCTCCTTTTATTTATCTTATTATTCCTTAATTAATTTTGTAATCACAAAAATATTCACCAAATTAATTCTCAATTAATTTATGAATATTTCAATCATGCCATTGAATATTATGTGAATCATATTCACAACCCAAATTAATTAGTAAATTGCATTTCCAATTAATTAATTAATAAATGTGAATCCAATCCACATTATTAATTAACAAATGCTATTTACATAAATTCTCTCTCTTATACATGTATATTATAAATCATATTTATAGTACACATATATCATGGATAGTGTTATCCACATTCTCTTAATCCTTGACAATTAAATCCCATTTAATTATCTTAGATAATCAATTTCACAATATGAATTATATTCATATTAAGCTTGATACCTAAATCTCATTTAATCATCAAGTCCTTGCTTGGATATTTCATCAAATGAATTATTCTTGAACTCTTTCAAGAATAATGTGCTTTCTCCGCAGATACTTGGAGATAAGGACAGGGCGATTGTATTATTCCACGTATAGTGACTTGGATATTGAGATCTTATCTCAAATCCAGATCTTACGAACCTCTCACAGATGCTTGATTAAATCAAGACCGCAAATCTAATCTTCTCATTGCATTTGAATCTCATTCAGACCAATGTCCAACACTTGGACTAAGATCAGATTGCTTCTCTACTGAAAGGAGTCACTAAAATCCAGACCTGTTTCATCACTCCCTCGGAATGGAAGCGTCATGGATATACAATCGCTTATGATCACATCACCCTTCAGGTATTCCAATACCTATACATCCTGCATACTGGAAGACCCATGATCAACCTGAAGATCAAGATCATTTTTACACTGTCTTCTTCAGGGTTTAATCATTAAGTTTCTCAATCTTGGTCATTGGGAGTTGGTATCGATCATATGCTTTCACAAAGTATATATCATACCTTCAAATTCATGTCATGCTTCCAAAGCACGACGACCATGCATGGAGTTTGATCGGTCTCAATACCTCATGAGTGAGCTCTTGTCTTCCGGTTCACAAGTGAACCTGTATGATCCCTTTGAGAGATCATATTGCTCATACACCCTTATATCCACACCAGCTCGCCGGTGTATAGACCTTGGTTAGGTCATCAACCTATTGGTCTGCCAAATGTACATACTCAGATATATAGCAATACATCTGTCTCTGGTCAGAGGATGCATGCCTATGCTGTGACAGCATTCAACATAGAACTTAGGTTATCTCGATCTCATCAGGTCAACCCATTGACCCAACTAATCTGGCACCTCCGAATCTCTATTCCTATGCAGAGGACCTGCATCAAGAAGTCGGTCAGATATCAGCCTATGTGAGAAAGGATTGCCATCTCCTACTCAGGCTGGAGATCACATCTTAACAATCATTTGACGGTGCTTGATGAGTCCTCAATCTAACTCTTTAGATATTCATCCAAGCACCAACCTCTATGATTCAATAATTGAATCAACAGCTGTATGATCATTAAGACAGCCATGGTACATAACCCTAATTGTACAGAGGGACCTGTTATGCAAATTATTTATTATTCGTTTCAGATCATGGAATGATATTCGCAATAACATTTATTGCATAATGGCTCGCCGTGGGCTCACATGTCCAACACTCACGACAGCTTTGTAAAATTTTCCTTTAATTTTTAAAGGAATTATCTTATCACAGATAACAACAGAGACTCCTCTCCACTTTAGCCAACCTGCATTTATTCTATTAGTAACATCTTCATCATTTTCCCCATCATGTTGCAAAATAGATCCCAAATATGTAAAAGAATCTCTCTTCTAAATGCTATCATCACCAATTTTCACATCGATTCATCCATCATTGATTCCATCAAAGGTGTGCTCCATATATTCCGTCTCAACCCTACTTATATGAAATCCTTTAGTCTCCAATATATGTCTACAGACCCCAAGCTTCTCATTTACCCCATCTCTAGTCTCGTCAGTCAACATAATATCATCAACAAATAACATATACCAAGGTAACTCATCTTGAATGTGACTTGTCAACTCGTTCATAATAAAAGTAAAAAGAAATGGACTCAAAGTTGAACCTTGATGTAAGCCAATGTTGATGTCAAAATAGACAGTCTTCTCATATGGGTCCTTATACAAAATAAATCCGTATCATACATATCCTTTATGAGGTTAATGTATAGGACATATACTTGTCTCTTCTCCAAAACTCTCCACAATATACCTCGTGGAATAGAATCACAAGCCTTCTCCAAATCAATAAAGATCATATGGAAGTTCTTCCTTTTAGTTTTATAAATCTCCATTGTTCTCCTCGGCAAATGGATGGCTTCAATAGTTGAGCGACCTGGCATGAATCCGAATTGGTTTTCTTTTACTTTGGAAACTTGTTTCAACCTTCTTTCGTTCACACGTTCCAAAATTTTCATAGTATGAGTTATCAGCTTGATACCTTCGTAATTTGAACAATTTTGAATGTCTCCTTTATTCTTATAAAGAGGATCAACGAAACTCCTCCTCCAATCTTTAGGCATTTTCTTGATTCGCCAAATAATATTGAATAGATTCATAAGCCAAGTCAAACCACGCTTACCTAAAACTCTCCATACTTCTACAGGGATGTTATATGGTCCTACAACTTTCCAGGTCTCATAATCTTCAAAGCCACGTCTACTTCCTTTCTTTGTATTCATCTATAGGTTGCACGATTCAAGTAACTTCTACTACTAGCAAGATCAACCAAAGTAATATCTCTATTTCCTTCCCAAATGAAAAGTTTATGGAAGTACTAATTCCATGTAATCCATATATCCATCTGAGTAAAAAGTACGTGATTTTCCTCATCCTTAATGCATCTCACTTGAGAAAGGTCATTGATCTTTCTTTCTCTTACTTTGGCCAACCTGAATATATCCTTCTGACCCTCCTTAGAGTCGAGATTTTTATACAAAACTTCATAAGCTTTTGACTTAGCTTCGCTTACAGCCTTCTTTGTTTCCTTCTTCGTTATTTTGCAGTTTGTGATTGTTTCCTCTGTTCTATCCTTAAACATAGTTTTAAAGCATGTTCTTTTAATTTTTAGCTTCTCTAACACCCCTTCAATCCACCAACCAAGCTTCCTTTTGACTTGTAGCTCCTCCCTTTGACTTGCTTGGAATCTCTTTGGTTACCTTTCGGATACAAGATACTACTACCTCCCAAATCTCGTTTGCACTTCCGCTACAATCCCAAGATAAGTCTTCTAAAACCTTCTCCCTGAAGTTCAATTGCTTCAGTGGAAGATTCCACCATCTAATTCTAGTGATAATAGGAGCCCTTCTTTTCTTTACCAACCCTTTTATTTGCACATACAAGACAAACAAGCGATGTCGGGTTGATAGACACTCTCCTGGGATTACTTTGCAGCCTTTACAACACAATCAATCTCTTCTCCTCAAGGCAACGTAATCTATTTATGTTGTAGTTGGGCCACTCTTATAAGTAATTAAATTCTCCTCCCTCTTCTTGAAGAGAGTGTTTGCTATGAAAAGATCGTATGCCGGTACAAAATCCAGAATGACTTTTCCCTCTTCATTTCTATCCCCAAAACCATATCCTCCATGAACACTAGCGTACCTTGAAGCTTCTTTTCGCACATGTTCATTAAGATATATGCATATGAAAATTACCTCTCTTTGTAGGATTCCTTGTAAAATCTTATCCAAATCCTCCCAAAAAGCTTGTTTAGTTGTGACACCCTCTAGCTATCGAAACTGACGGGATGAGAGCTCGGACCTTTGGTCCAAACACGCCCGTGATCTATAATACTCAGCAAATTATCGTATGCATATTAGATCAACATTTGAAATATAAATAACAAGAGGGGAATAATATAGAATGGAAAGTAAGATGCAACATCCATTTTCATTGATAATAATCATTAAGTTTATGTCCACAAAATGAGATACAACATATAATTATAAATTTTACAGAAGAAACTCTCTGAATATCTCATTACATTGTTCTCAAATATAATTTAATAAATGGAGAAATAAATAATTTACTCTAAGTAGAACGCTCCTTATCTGGTGCAAGTACGACGTGGAAAATTCTATCTCCTCAAAGACGCTACTACTGCGGCTACTGCTCAGTTACACCTATTGGATTCACAAAAGAGTAACGTTATGAGCAATTGCCCAGTAACGAAACAGATATTATAATAATAACTACTGTAGTGGTAAGCAAGACATGTGAACTTGATTCCATCCAGTGACATTTGCATCATAGAAATTGGAAATATACGAAATTATTTTAATTTACAAGGGTTTACACGATCAATAAATTTTATTTATTAATTTAATGATCATTGAGTACTACCACGTTGAGCTTGATATTTCTTATTATTGACTAGAGTTCACAATAGTGTACATTGCAATTATTAATATTCGATTATGAGTCATTTCTCATATTATTAGCACACACAAGTAAGCGACTCGCAGGCCTTCGCTACACGAGAACTCGTTTGACATCTTGAGTAAAAATTCAAGGATCTCTTCCCGACTAGGATATGAAAAGATCTTAATCTCAATTTCTCCAACTTCAAAGCACATCCTGAAACACCTCTCACAATGCTAGTACTCGAATTAAAATTCGACATGGCCACATTTAATTTTAATCTGAGTCTTAATATCGTATATAAGTGCGAAACCAAGAATGCCAACCGCGCCACCTGCCAGCTCCATCGAGCGACTCTGGATGCAACCGGGCTGCTAGATGCAACGTGCCACCCAACTCGTCCGTTAGAGTTGCGACCTTCGAAACGTCTACCTGGAACCCAAGGATACATGCAAAAATCCCTTGGTGCTCCCACCTCCATCTGCCCGATCACCATCAAAAACTCGTCTAAAAGTGATGATCGCCATACAAGATATTGAGTTACTTCGATTGACAACCATCGTATGTTACTATTCTCCAACATTATAAAAAGAATATATTATTGAGTGAACAAATAGATACATCGTGAGTTCGATTCCATAGAGAAATGATAGACAATATTGGGAAATGCTAAGTTAAGAATTCAATAGAAGTCCATATGTGATTATCTTGTAATATAAGAACTACTACAAGTGTGTTACGTGTCACATATATTTATATTTTTTATGTATGAGAGTTCATCCAAATGTAACTAATTATTAATGATAAAACAGTACCTAGAGAGTTTGATACAAGATATAAAATCTATTTTTATCTAGTTATTCGAACATCTCTATTTGTCGGTGTATAACTTGTAGAGTTGAGTATATCATTAACAACATCTCCATCTTCTATCCCCATCATCAGTTTATATACTCTATATAAAAAAAGTGTCATACTTTAGTACAGAACAAAGAGTTTATTGAGATAAAACATGATATGATGGTTATGTAGTGTTAAGTTACGTAAGCAGAATATCCCATGCATTGCGCACTAACGTGCGATGTAAATAGCATTATTGATGGGGTTATTAGTATAACGTAATGACATTATTACTCCCACATCGGAAGTTACATATGTAATGTATATTCAATGCTATGAGGAGTTAATGTTTCATAATTAGGGTGCATGTTGCTTCAAAACACATGCTATTATCTACACAAAATTCATGCACTACGTTTCATTCAATGACCCTCTCGTGGAAATTAATTACTGATCAAATCATGAAGTTTGGAAGACTCGAATGTGCTTTTCACCAAATATCGAAATCATAAACCAGCGTGCATGCCATATTTGTTAACTCGAATAAAATCAGTCAATCTCTGCGTAATTTCACTCAACTTCTAATATGATGTTTTCCTTTTTTTAGAAAAAAAGGAAGTATTCGTACACATGTTAACAATGTATAGACATCCATGAACAATACCATAAGTAACTCCTAAGGGTTCTAGATAAGTTTAAGCACATAGGTAGGATCGATAATAGTAAGGACTCCAACAACAAGGAGGGGAGTAGATATCTAAGGCTCTTAGAATATTCAAACATAGAATCAAAAAGCGTGTGAAACTAACAACAAGAAGGAGGTATTTGTCGTTATCTCCGAGGATGTTCCCTCGGGATCTCGTCTCACGTGAAAATGATATTTCCATCACTCAATCAGAGAACGAATGTGCGTACAACGATGACCTCGAGCTCCCCTACATGATGGTGGTCGCGGATCTTCGATTAAAGCAACTTCTCTGACGATGAGGGTGGTCCTCGGATAATAAAATCGACCAAGGTGGTGGTGCTCTAATAAAGGAGAAGGGTAGTGGTGGCTAGGGTTTGGAGAGGGTAGCCTACCATGCCTTATTTATAGAAGGACTAGTGGAAATGTATCCAAATTTGGATCCGATTTGGATCCATATATGGGTCCCGACTATTATATTTAAAACATCAATAACTTGAGCTAGGAAGCTCAAAATTCGACGTTCTTGAACTCGTTGGAAAGATCTCGACGAATTATACGAAATGAATGTTTAGTTTTTTTAAGAATTTAAAATAATACAGAATTTAAGACAAAAATACGGGAATTCACATCATAAAAATATTAAAGGAAGTCTCATCCTCGAGATGTATGATCTATTGTGCACGTTTTGAATGAGGCTTGGATCCAGGCATAAAAATCTTAAAGAGAATGAGATCCATAAAAATCTTAAAGAGAAATGAACTAGGGTTTCGTGATCATACATTCAAAAATCTTAGTCCTTCCATCTAAACTAATTTGTGGTGCATAAACTGAGATGGTATTCAGTCTTCTTCGAGCATCAATTTTAGCAAAATATTCCGATCCCCAAATCTTTACACCTCAACCACATAATCCTTCAAATCCTTATGAACAACCACTCCAATACTGTTTCTGCTCTTATCTTTACCTGAATACCAAAGTTTAAAACATGTCTTCTCGATCTTCCTTACTTTCTTTCCAACCCATTTAATCTCTTGAAGACATAATATGTGAATCTTCCTTCTTTCCATCATATCTACTATCTCCATCAATTTTTCAGTTAAAGTGCCGATATTTCAACTATCAATCCGCAACTTCTTTTGCAATCTTTTTTGGACTAACTTCTTTACTCGCATATGTCCATTATGTGAGAACCCTTACAAATTTTGGACTGCATCTGGGCGATGATGCAACCTGACTAACTTATTTACCAACATGTGTTCCTCATGCGAGAACCCTTGCGTATTTTGAACTACATCCAAGCTACAATGTAGCGGCCAGCCCTTGTAAAATTTTCATTACATCCAGTCCATTTGATTACTAAATGAATTTAGTTTCAATTAATTTAAATTTGTATGATAATAATTCGATTTGATTTAGCATACATACATACACAAGACATATACACACACGGACATGTATGCATACATATTTTCATATCATTTAACTTAGTTATCCTATTTAAGAGAAATAGAGTAGAAAATTTAGTTATAAAATCTTACAGGAAACTACTAATGTTTAAGATTTTTATTCCAATACCTCCAACTCATAGTTATATCATTATTCCTGCATTCTCGACTCCACTTTTTTGCATTCCACTTTTTATTTTTTTACTAAAGATCAATCAAATCTGAGAGGTATTGTGCTGGTCTCTTGATGACAGGCCCGAGCGACTAAGGGTAAAATGTGTCACTAGTCGTTGCGGCCTCAATCACTCGGATCGGAGTCAATCAAGAAACAAGGAAGACCACCAATCAAAATATCAAACAAATCAGGTCAAAAACAACGGTCTTGCTATTTTATTTTACCTGGTATAGCTGACAGGGCCGAACACAAGGAGCACGGTTTGGAAAAACCTACGAAGTAGCTGGGATTCAAAAACAAGTATTTTTAGTGGATTTTTAGGTTTTTATTTTTTTGGATTTTTCAATATTAGGAAAAATGTAAAGGAAGTAAAAAAGGACACAAACAATTATATATTTGATACACCAAAACAAGTCAGAAAATTAAAATAAAAATATTTTAATTTTTATAAATTTTCAAGTATTTTTGTTATTTTTCTTAGATTTTTCTGATTTTCAGTTGATTTTTATAAAAATGAAGCAAGGTGAAAAATGCAAACTATTGTGCAACCATAATCAAAAGTCTATTAAAAATATCTAAATAGCCTATAAAATTCCAACAACAATTTTATTGTAAACTAGAAATAAAACACTAACTACAATAATTGAAATTGCATTTTTTAAGAAATTTTAATGATTTTTCTAAGTTCTTTTGTGTTTCTCGATTTTTAGGGTTTTTATAAATCTAAATGTGGCAAAAATAGGATAGAAGAAAAAATACAACAAAACAAACAAAAGTAATTTTTTTGGAATTTTTAGAGGGTTTTTAGTATTTTTAGTTGATTTTTAAATCTAAACAGAAGCAACTTTTTGGGTTTTTGAATTTTTAAAAATATCAAATGAAAACAAAACAAGTCCAAAAATTCATAGAAATTTTTACACAGTGGCAGGAGCCATGTATCCAAATTTCATGAAATTTAGGCTAAAATAGTTATTTTATTCAAGCCAATCAAAACCATATAGCACATATGGACTAATATGCAAGAAAAATAACTTCTAGGGGCCAAAAAGCAACACACGTTAAAAGTATATGATCCTTCCCGCAATTTACCCACGAATTTTAGCACGTGTCTAAACTCAACATTCACATGGGCCTGAATGTAAATAGTAAAACTATGACAAACCATAACATCCATTAATTTCAGGGTAAGATATGCAAATGTCACACAAAGGCACGTGTCGATGCACGTGCACCCATACAAACAGGACCTAAGTGTAAGTACTGAAAATAAAAGGGGCTCACATGTAAATAGTCCACAGTGTACTATTTATTTAACATACTAATTAAGAACATAAAGAAACTACAGGAAGAAAGCGCAAATTACCCAGTCGCTCGTACGGGTCACGTGGGGGGGGGGATAGGTGGCGTGCTCTAGTTGGCCAAAGACGAGTGGCTCTGGCACTGCCATGTAGCGGATCCAAAGGCTCTGACGTGTAAGGCGAATGTGGGGCGTACGGGGCCGTTAGATGTCAGATCTAATGGCCTGTCAGACTTGGGAGATGAATGGCTGAGATGCGACCTGGCGGAGAGGGTCGATCCGATGGTGGAGAAGGCAGCTGGAAGAACTCCTCCCTGGTAAAGTTCGCCGGAGAACTGGTGGCACTCCGGGCATCTAATGACCAATCAGGAAGAGGGGTTTGACTCGCGACGCTCCTCTGCGTCGGGTGGCGGTGGCGGATGGAGCATCCACCGGTCGGATCTCCGGGATGGTGATGGTGACCCGGGATAGCTCCGACGAAGTGGATGAGATGTGAGCTGGGGGGTAATCGTGCACTCTTTGACCTGCAGATGAAAGCTACTGCTCAGAGGTTTACTCCGGCCAAGGTTATTGGATGAACAACTAAGTGAAGCGACGGGGAACGACGAGGGGAGGTTCCAGCGAAGGCGGCGGAAGGAACCCAGCCTGACCTTGGCTCAGTTAGCCTAGATCGGGATGATCAGGCTGTGGGGGAAGGATGATGGTGGAACGGGGAGTCGATCGGAGTGTCTAGGGGTGATCGATGGAGCTCCGAACGTCGGGTCGAAGTTGGCGGAGGTCCAATGAAAGATTTGAAGGTAAATGAAACCATGATCGAAGGGAGGTATACCTGATGGTCTAAGATCAATCCTGAGCTCTAGGAGGTGAAGTCAAGATGGGTCCTCGCCTCGACCACGTTGTGGCAGGCGGGGAGGCTCGAATGCGGTGGAGGTCCGGTGATTAACCGCGAGATAAGAGAGTCTAAATATCTCACACAAAGCAGAGACAAAGTCGCTGCGGCGACTCTCGGTAAATCCCGGCTAAGTCAACAATTAACCCACGAATAATATCAAGCAATGGAAATCAAAGTGTGGAGTTAAAATTGATTATAACTCTACAAAATATGTGATAGTGCAAGTATGTAGAGTGTCGAACACAGAGAGCAAACATGTAGAATAAGGTAATAATGCTCGGAAATGTGAAAGTGGTTAATTGCCTACAAGTGTAATTTTTTTGTGGGTTTTGAATTTTATATTTTTTTCATTTAATTTTTGATTTTATATTTTCTTTTTGGTTTTTAGTTTACTGATTTTGTATTTTCTTTTAATATTTTTTATTTTTTATATTTTCTTTTTCTTTTAATAAAGATATAATGTATATAAGGAATATATATGTACACTAGAGATAAGAGAGGGATAAAAATAGGGGATAATGCTCACAATACAAGAAATAGAATGTTTTTGTGATTTTTATATTTTTCTAATATTTTTGTGATTTTTTTATATTTTCCCATTTTTTTGGTATTTTTAAGGGCAGAAATAATAGTAACAATGAATACAATATATAAACAAGACAAAAATATAGAAATAAAATAACGAACATGAGTGAAAATTTTTCAAATTGATTTTTATAGATATATAATAGGATAAGGAAATTTCAGAGACAGAAAATACAATTTTTAGAGTTTTTATGAATTTTAGATTTTTATGAAGATTTTGAGAATTTTGCTATTTTTAAGGGTTTTCTTTTGTAATTTTTAGGGATTTTTGGTTAGGAAATAAAATAGACTTAAACACACGAAATATAATTTTTTTTTGAAATTTTAAAGACTTTTTTATAATTTTTATGTATTTTCTACTGCAAATAGTGATAAAAAGGCTTATTTTTTATTTTAATAAATATGAAAATCCAATAAAAAATGCAAACTAAAAATATGGCGTTAACCTACAATGCAAAAGTGCCTATGGTAATTTTTGGTATTTTTTCGAGTTAAAATGTTGCATGAAATAAATGCAAACATTCAAGCAAAAATACAACACTAGTAATGGCATAGATGTAAATAAACAGAAGTCCAAGGGCCTACTTGCAATTTTTCTAAAGATATATAACGTTAAACTCAATCTTCTGGACTAAAAATAAATGCCCAAACCCTAAGGGGGTTCGCTGCAAAATGTCCAACTCACGCGCACAGGGCACGTGACCTAGCAGGGGTATTTTTGCAAATTTTACAAAGGTCTAGGGGCTAACATGCAATTTCACCAAAATATTACAACTTAACTAAATAGTTCATGGACTAGAATGAAATAAACAAACCCCAGGGGGTCCGATGCAAAACGCCCACCACCCCCACGTGCGTGAGTCACGTGAGGTGACGTGGCTCGGACCTAAATGCAAATAATGAAAGTACGAGGGTCGGAATGCAAATATTACAGAAATATTTGAACTACAATGAAAAGTTTATGGACAAAAATTAAAATGCAAAAATTGCGAGGGTATAGGTGCAAAATACCCACGCCTGAATTCCTCGCGATCGGACGACTGAGACGCGGTTACTTGTCTACGTGGCGCGCGCACAACGCACGATGACGGTTCGACAATGAGCGGCGGCGATTAGATCTTCCCCGAAGATCGGACGGAGGCTGCGCGGGAAGATCAGACGGTGGCTGCGCGAACTGGAGCGGGCCACTGATCGGACGACTGAGAGGCCAGAGGGAAGAATGGGGAAGAACGCCGGCGAGGCGAACTTCCCTGAGCTTGATCTCGGGTCTCCGGCGATCTGGGAGTGCACAAAAATGACCGGGGTGCTCCTAGAAGGTCCCTCTACGTGCTGGGGTACTCAGCGTCGTCAGAGAAGGTCGGAGATGCTGACGCGAGGGAGGCGGAGCTTGGGGCTCCAGGTAGCTCCGACAAACGCTACAAAATGGTCCCCAAGTGCGTTGACTGCGTTTTGACCTGCAAAAAGGGGTGAAGGGGACCAGGACAAAGTGCCTGGCCCCCGTGGGGATGTGGAGGAGCTTCGGCCAGCGGTGCGCCGGCGATGATCGATGGATGGCGAGAGAGCGATCGGCGAGTGGATCTAAAGGGTCTAATCGGATCCGACGACTACATGGAATAAAAAGAAGGTGAAAGGAAGGGGAGAAGGGGTATACCTCGATGGCCGGAAAAGGACCTCGACGGCGGTGACTTGCCGGAGGTGGTGGAGCCGCCTCAGACCATCCTCGACCCTCCTGAAGGTGGGAGAAGGAAGCTGTCACCTCCCTCTAGCTCTGGAGCGCAACAGGAGAAGAGGAAAATGGCACAAAGGGGTTCAAACTGGAGCCCGAAGATGGCGGGTCGATTATGTACAGGATGGTGGTGTCTCCTTCAAGCGAGGTCCACGCGCGAATGATGAAGATTTTGGGGGATTTTGGTGCTCGGCGAGGATCAGTGATGATCAAGGAAGGAGTCCCAAGAAGAAATCGAGGACCGAGGATGAATGGATCGAGCTCGGAAAAGGAGAGAAATCTGGCAAAGAATCGGGTGTCAGAAGGCGGGCATGCCTCGATCAGGGAGTTGACCGAGGTCAACCAACGACCGGCTCTGGTTGGTCCACGTGGACCCACCAGAAAAAGACTGGTCAAAATTATTTAGAAATTCAAAATAAAATAGTGAATGAATTATTTATTTTTAGGTTATAAATAAAAAATGTTTCTTATTTTATAAAGAATTTTATGGTGATTTTTATTTATTTTTATGAGGTATATAATTACAAGTTACCTTTTATACCCTATATAGGTATGTATATCTATATATTTTATTATTTTATTTTATTTTATGTATTTACTTTATTTATTTTTGTTTATTATTTTATAAATTTATAGAATATTTTTATACCCTTAAATATATTTTTATTTGATTTTTATGATGTATTTTATACACTTAATAAAATATAAACAGTAATTCTGTAAGTCTATGTATAGGTATTATACCTAGGTATGCTATTTATACAAGTATTTTATTTTGTGTTTTCTTTGAGTTTTATTCCAGTTTTAATATATATATATATATATATTATGAATGTTATTTACGAAATTATAAAAATATAAAATTATAAAAATAATGAATAAATAATAAAATGAATATTTTAATCTGTACAAGTATATAATAGGGGTCCCAAAACTCAACTTTCAAACCGTAGCTCCGCCAGATGTGAAACCACCTTCATTAAATAGATTATTTAAAATTATATACAATTAAAGTGAATTTAACGCATTTCGAGCTTTTATTTGAGAGATACAGGTCTGGGAAGTTGGTATTTTGGATTTTTGTTCAGATCATAACTTGTTATCTGTACAGTATTTTTGACGGAAATAAATTTTTTATTTTTCTTTATTTAATTATCTACAACTTTCATGTACAAGGTTTCTTTATTTGAGGTATAAAAAGTGAAACCAAAAATAGGTCCCAAAATGACTAAAGAATGAATAAAATGAATATGTATTTTTAGTGTATTCTGGCCCTTATCTCCCCATACTTTATTCCTTGTCGACCAATTTATCAAGATGCCTAGGTCTCGGGGTTTCGGGTCATAAAATATTTACAATATTTTATTCCTTTTCTTTTCTTTTCTTTATTCTATTATTTTGGCTTTAAAAACAGTATTTTATACATTATTTACATGCATATGTATAAATGCTAAGATGCGGGAATTAATGGTATTTACACGGATTTGCCAGGGTTTTTGAGGCAAAAATGATAGAATAAAGATGATGAAATGTGGATTCATCATCCAACCACGTGCGTCGAGCTTTGGCTACAGCCACTCAATCCGACCACCAAGGGGTGCTTCCGAACGCTGTCACCGAGGGGAAGGTCTTTAGGGTAGAATGAGGGCTTGCGGCGCGAGCTGAGGAGCTGGGAACTAAAATGAAGACTTTTATATGTGTCCTAGGTGACGATGAAGAACGAGCACAGGCACGCTAACCGATGCAGATCCGACACTCCCTAGGGATCCGCGAGGGTGGCTGATCCATGGGGAAGAGGCGGGCGGTGGAATCTGGGCAAAAGATGGAGGAATCCAATCAAGAAAATGTTGAGAAGTGGGGCTCAAATCGGGTTCGGGCGAAGAGAGGATTCGGGAGGGGGAGTTGATCGGGGATCAACAATCCCCCGTGGACCAATTAGAATTAAGCAGGGTCAAAATTATTTATAAATTAAATTAAAAATAGAAAATGATTTTATTTTAAAATATTTACAAAATAAAAAATGTTTATTTATTTTCAAACTATCTTCTAATGATTTTTATTTATTTTTATGAAAAATAAATTATGCTATACACAGTAAATTCTATTATATACAAGTATAAAATACCAATGTATTTTGTATTTTTTTATTTTCTTATTTTTGTATAAATACTCTAATTTTATATTTTATTTATTTACAACATAAAATTTAGAGTGTAAAATAATTTTTATTTTATTTTTATTGATTATTTACAAGGTGAAATAAATAAAAGTGTGATACATATATACATGGTATATACAAGGGTGAGATAGAAAGATTATTTTGATTTTATTTTTCTCTTTTTTATTTTATTTTTAGAAATATATACAAGGGTTTACGAATATATTTTTATTTTTATTTTGTGAAAATAAATTATTTATATGCATATATAAGGGATATGTACAAGGATGAGTGGTCCTATCTCTCTCTACTTATTTTATTTTGCGATCAAGCCCATGTTGGGCCCTCTCTTGGGTTCAGGTCACTCACTATTTATTCTAGATATTTACCTCTTTTTCTTTTATTCTTTATTCTTTTATTTTTGCACAAATCCATGCTAATTATTGAGTATTAACAAATACATGCTTTTTGATAACTTATTGTATTTACAATTATATACATGGTGTTTTGCCAAAATATCTAGCTAAAATAAAAGAATAAAGAGTGATGAATGGGGGTTCAGAAGTATAAGTATATCTAATTGATAACAAACATACCAACACTACCTTCGATTTAGAAGTGACCCAATCCCCCTACGTGCATGAGTTGCGGTCCACCATTTGATAAATGTTGGAGGATGTTTATCAGCTTCAAGATATATTGCCAACAAGACAGTTGTCAACATAAATTTCGAAATGATACTTTAATGCTAAACTTCGTTATTTATATGTACGAGTTCATGCCTCGTAGTTCCATGACTCTTAGATAAGCTAGTGGATCTAATACCTTGTTTTCCTCTGTTCATCTTCCCTACTTCAGACCTTTGCTTAAAACTTTCTTTTATGAAGAGGTTACAATTGTGATTCCACCTCGATGGAGTACATCACGATGGTGTGCATGCTTTTAATCTCTTCCAATCTTCCACACCATTCAGCTTCTTGACTGTAGGTTTTCTTTCCCTATAAACATTGTCCTTTACTCAATCCATTTCTAACTTTATCAGGACAAGTAGATACATTTCTTTAGTTCGACCTGGTGGCAGTGTGAACAAGTTCTACATTTCAAAGTTTGGTTACTTATCATAATTATGAAAATAACTAATAAAGAACATTTTCTTAAAAAATCTTGCATAAACACCAGTTAAGATTCTCTCTTGTTCTTCTGAAGTCATGCAACTCCATCTTTAATTCGAGCAATCATGCATAGCTCAGAAGGACTTACTAGGCACTTATTCCACAACATGCTAATTATCGTACCCAAATTCCATAATTGTTGTATTAGAAATACATAATCATAAACATATACTAATTAAAATAAGTGTGTGTAATGCAGATCCCCATCTTGTAGAAATTGCAAATATCTATGGGGATGTTGAGTTGGGGGAGGGTCCTAATGCTGGGGAGCATCGCAGCACTGGAGAGGGCCTTGAGTAATGGGAGGACCTGGACCAAGTGAAGGAGGATGGGGAGGAATCATGCAATATAAATAAAATATAACATATGTAATATTACCAAACAACGAATTGGGATTCTAGGATATTGAGTCTATTCTCCGCGCCACTCATGAAGCTCAAAATGCTCTTAATAATTGTGGAGATCTTTCTAATATGTGTCATATCTAGCGAGGGTGCCATAGATGGTTGCATATACTGCGATGGTGGTGGATCATTTATACTCGTGGCACTTAGAGTGCTGCAGCTAGAATCTGATGAGAATTTAGAATCCTCCCAAATCTCGCAGTCGGTTGAGCCCAACCTGTCGTCCATCGATCACTTCTTGTCAGACCTTGATGTCAAATAGCGAGCGGTCCTTAGCATAAAGGGAGTCATACTTCTCTATGAAGATCTCATCATAGCAGTCCTATTGAAGATTTTTTAGTAATATACACTTAAAGTTTCTATTCAATAATTAAAAGATTGTGAATATCCAAGAAGAACTCACCTCCATAGCCTGAGCTTCTTGTGTGGACCATTGATCGCCCCGCATATGGCTCTTCACCCACCATTACCTACGTGTCGACTCACTTTTGTGCAGCTGTATGTTATCACAAAGATTTAAATTAACAATCGAATTGAACGTAATGAGATTCTATGTTGTGATGAATACGTACCAATTTAGCCATTACTACCTTGAAGCTCTTAGCAATGGTACTGGATTTGATCTCTTGTTTCCCTTTGCTAGGCCTTCCCGTGATAGAACGCCTCCGAAAATCCTTAAAAGTGAAGAGATCACAATAACGACTCCATCTATTTCAAAACATATATTGTAGGATGTTTAAAACTACATAAAAAATAACAATGAGCAAATTTATACTTAATATCTATTAAGAGTGCATCGAAATGGGAAGAATTCCTTTGCCCTCTCCCCGTTAATCTCCCCATCTAGATTAGCTAATGCAACACTTCTCACGATGTAAATGTTATCTGTGATTGTGTTACTTGGTAGGTGAAGAGTGTGCTCAGAGTAGAGGACATTTGATAAGCATTTTATCAAACATATATGAGTCAAAAGAACTGGCAAAGAAATATAGAGAAATTTACTTACATAGACATCGTCCAAGATCCTCTGTTGGTCAAACGGACTCATACAAATCCCTATGTCGTCCTCTTAATTCTGTAATCTCTTCCAAGACTTGCTCATGTCCTTTGCTAAATTATGTTGATCCTTCAGTGTATTACTATATAGTGTTACTTCATCATATATTTTTGACATAATAGACTAGAAATATATGTAAATTCCAGATTATTGGGAAGAGATAACCATCGGGCAAGAGCTCCAAGAAGCGACGTGGGGTTAGGGCCACAACCGCGGAGTTGATAGGACAAGTCATGGCAGGGGATCCACGAAGATCCTCCACATATGGCATTGGCTCGTCCTCATGGCATGAAGACTACATAGTAGGTTGATGATTGTTGGAAGGGTATGGACGGGTCGGAGTAGACTCCATGTAATAGAGTAGGTGTACGGGAACCTCCATACTAAGAGAGATGCACTACTGATGAAATGCAGTCATCTGTGATCCCATGATTCACCAACTGTAAGTGGAAATCAACACCATAACTTATCGATATATATTTATATAACAACAAATATGAGAAATTTATAAAAAGCATTTATTACCCTCATGGTGGGATGGAGACGGTCAACCGCCATCTAGAGAACCACCACATCTACTAGAGATGCCTCTCTCGAAGGAAGAGCCGCATCCTCTCATAACCTCCATCACTATAATGAATACAATAGAAGAAATTAGACTTGAATAATAAAATTAATGAGAAAAAATAAAGTTTTAATAAGAGACGAGGTTCTTTGAATTCACTAACCTATTACCCAGGGAGTAATGAAATTTATTGTGGACATTCTCATTCGAAAATCAATAATCCCATCAAAACTTGACCTTCTTTTGAGACGATGATGGTGTCAATGTACATGTGGGTCATCATTCTTAATGCAGTTAAGCGATCATCTCTCTTTCACATTTTACCTGCTTGAGACATGTAGCATTTCTGATCAATCTGAGAAGCTAAGATAAAGGGCTCAGACCTTCTTATAAATCTATCGGAAATCATCTCAACTATATCATGTCACGACTCTACATCCACTCCTTATTGTGGATCAAGGTAGTTGCAAGAAAACAAGTAGAGGTGATTTGGTGCTTGCATGTTATACCCCAATTCAATCACCTCTCAGAGAATCCCATAATAGCTTAAGTTGTCCTTACCGTAACACGAACCCGATGCCATACGTCCTGAATTATATGTGGGCAACCTTTTATCCCCTCCTGATGAGTGAAATCTTGATCCATCAGCATAGAAACTATTAAATGAGTTTACTATGTAACTTGGATCTAAAATGAAATCACGTAACAATTTCAACTTCCCATCTACCATGCCCAATGATCCAACATGATCCCTAAACCACGCTGTAAACGTCTTCCGAAGCTCTTATACCGCCTTAATTTTTCTCTATGTTAGATTATCTGTCGATACCTAGTTCCTACACTCTTTGCATTATTTTAAAATATATTAAGATTTAACAATTCATATAGGTGTCTACTTTTTGTAAATGCATACTCTACATATGGTGAAACTTCCTTTGTATTGTCCCGGGCATGCATGCATGCATACATACATACACACACACACACATTCATAATACATTTATCAACCACTTCTTTTTCGCGAGGAGACATTATATGAATCCTTCCCTTTATAAATGGCTCCCTACTTGGACGGAACACATAAAGGAAGACATCGACTTCTGTGGTTGGAACTTCATTATGTGGAAGGCGGTTAGGAATGATCTTGACATCCTCAGATAGATATATTACACAGAAGTTTACAACTTCTTCCATGATGTAGTGTGTACTTATGGACCCTTTGACCTTATTATTGTTGCTAACTTTTCATTTCATAAAGAACATATACCTATACAGACTCCTCTATGAAAAAAATTTATATAATTATTAGTAACGTTATGTACTTACTAATACTAGTCAAAAGGATACATCCAACCACACTTAACGGGTCCTCCAACTTTATCCTCGTATGACAAGCGTACTATAAGTTGCTCCATTTAATTAAATAATGACATAGGGAAAACATTCTCTAAATTTCATAGAAGGACCAACACCTTCTTTTCTAAGTCATCAAGTGAGAGACATTGGTCTCCGATGAACAAATGCACTTGAAGAAGTTACCGAGCTTTGTCAAAGCAGAACAAACCTACGAATGCAATCAATAACAACTGCTCCATGAAAACATGACAATCATGACTCTTTATAGCATTAAAACAATTATTCTTTTGATCAATTAGTTTTAAAATATTCGAAACGTAACCATATGAAAATCTCAGTTCTAAGGTCCATGCATACACTTCATTTACTTGGTATTTTCTTAGCGTGTACTTCATACTTGACATGTATAAGGAACCATCTGCATGTTCTATTAAAGACAAATATGGCCATGTACAAATGTTCATTAAATCTCTTTATGTGTTTTCCGTGTCTTTTGCCTTCTTAGGAATGTCCAATACTGGTGAAGTACATTATCAAATACATTTTTTTCTAGGTGCATCACATTCAGATCATGCCTAACAAGTAGTTTTGACCAATATGGTAACTCTAAAAAAATGCTAATCTTTGTCTAGTTATGATCTACTCCAAAGCTGTGAAGCATATCATCAAAATGTGTCGTCAACTGTAACAATCAAGCGTGCAATTTTGCTCCTGACACTCTAGATGGTGGCGATGACACTTCTACTGCATTCTTTGAAATGCCATTTTCTGTTTCAATAAGGTTGATCCATCGGGATGAACTTTTTATAGTAGTCAAAGAAGTAAGGCTTTCTACCATGTTGAAATTGGAATGACTTTGTCTTCTCCATACAATACAAACAACTCTATAATCCATGTGTACTCCACCCAGAAACTTACCATAAGCTGATAAATCACTAATGGTCCACATGAGTCCGACTCTCATTTGAAAATTTTCCCTTTCGATGTGCATCGTAAGTCTCCTTACCAATTTCCCAGAGATTCTTTAACACATATACTAGAAGTCATAGATAAATATCAAAATATCTACCATGATGGGTCAGGCCAGGAACAAGAAAGTAAAGAAACATATTTGGTCATTTGTTTACAACCACGATCGTAGTTTATATGATGTTGTAATGACGGGCCAGTAGGAATAATCCTTACTTCATCCATGTAGGTTAAACATGTCATTCGACAATCCAATTAGTACATTTCTCTTTTCTACAGTGAGTATGAGTGACAAATCTATTAATGCGTGCTAGCACTGTAAATAAAAAGGATGTTCGGTGGTCCCATCATTTCTATGTTCAGCATGCCATGCCATCTCATTCACATTTTCCCTACAATAGCATAGTCTCTGAAGTCGTGGGTTCAAGGGAGAGTACTACAGTTTTTTTGTGAGACATTAGACTTCAAATCAGTATTGTAATAATCCTCTCCACAAACATGTCATCTTGTTGCATCTTGATGTTCTCCATAGTACAACATACAGTGATTAGGGATGCATCAATATGAACCTCAAACATACCTAACTTACTCATCGTTGTCTTGACCGTATAGAAACTTATATGATAATTCAATTTGCTCAAGCAACATTCTCTTTATTTACTTGGTCAAGCTGTAAAAACTAGAATATGTGTTAAGTTATGCATCGGTTGAATTCGTGAGCGTTGCAAAATTATTTGCACCGAGATTATTTTCGATGGGCTATTTAGGACGGATTGTCTTTATTTAAGGCAAATTTTGACCGCCGTAAATAGTATATGTTTCATTAGTGTATTGTACTTATTCTTCAATGGCAACAACTAAGCAACAATAGATAATTGGGAAAAAGTAAGGCAACCATGCCAGAATGGCTCCTTTGTTAATGGCAATCTCAAATCACCCTATGTTAATTACGTTGTATTGTTGTAGTCGGGCAATCGGTATTAATCAGAAATCAACCACACAAATAGATAAATCAATCACGTGAATTAAGTGTATTTTTTTTGTTTATTTAGCTTGGGCAAGACCCAGGTTGACTCAAGGAGACAAATGAATCACTTATGTTTCAAATTATCCAACTTAATATATGCTTTTCAAGAGAGGATTATTTTTAACATTTTTATATGCAAACGCGAAAATGCACGTGGACTAAGTTTCTAAGGAAATAAACAAACTTAGCCAATTCAAAATTACATCAAATTAAGATCAAATTAGTCAAGTATTATTTTTCTTAGATACCTAATTCAATGATGGATACAAAATACATTTTTGTGTATTTTTAAGGGTTAATATGCATGTTTGAAAAATCAATATTTTAAGGGTTCTTATGCAATTTTGTGAACAAACATAATGCAAAATTATTGGAAAAAATCTTAAATATGATGAAATGAAATCACACTACTTTTTTTATAATTTTGTGATGATATTTGATTTTTTTAGTTTTATAATAAAACAAAGTGAATTATAGCAATTAATTCCTAATAAATCCACACCAACAAATTATCCAAATCCAAAATTATCTTTAATAGGTATTTTAATTTTCAATCCAAGAGATTTGAAATTTCGTCAAATTGATGCGTGTGGATCAAATTAAAAAATCAATTACAAATCACACTCAATAATTTATTTCAGGCACAAAACACCTCCAATGTCCTTACACAAATTTCCGAGTTCATATGAGCGAAATATCAATGATTACCATTTAAGATTTTTAATTGAATCACTCATCTATCAGCAAATCAAATCTCAAGCTCAATTTGTAGAGAATAATATGCTAAATGTAGTGTAATTTTGGATTTGCAAAGTTATGGAATATTAAAGTTCAAAACAATGCTCAAACACAGGGCTCTATATGCAAATGTTCCATCGAATTCAAATTTAAAATGTAACGCATACAAGCATTTCTTTAATTTATAAAAATATGGAGTGTACAAGTGCAAAATGCCCATGGAATATAGATAATGCCCGGAGAAAAAACTCCTTCCTTTGTTCTTGCGATTGGAATCTACGAATCTGGAAGTGGGCTAAGCAGGCTGATGCGTGGGAGGTCGCAAGAGGGCATGACGGTGTCAAGCGCAGTGGTGTTCACACGACCAATGAAGGTGGACACTCAACGTGTGCCGGATCGAACAATGCTGGTGAGATGATGTACGCCTCGGAGAGTCGGAGATGGTTGGGTTCAGTGGCGGACTCAAGAATCTATGATAGGTGGGGGCACCCATGCAAATTTAGTGATTGAATTTAGTGCCATTTTATTAGATAAAAATAGTTTTAAAGAAGGAGACCATCAAAAATTTATAATATATTGTCAATAAACATGAAGGTACACAAGTTTAATTTGATTACTTTTATATGCATAACATAATTAAAATAACCCATGGACTTGAGTAAACACACCAATTATAATGTAATCGGAAGCTTCCATTATATAATATAATAAAAAGAATTAAGAAAATACAATGACATGAAAGCATTTAAAAAAGATTATATTATATTAAAAAGTAAATCTTGAAAACTATAAATCAAATTGAAAATCAAAATCTTATTCAAATTTTATCAAACAACTTGATGGCTCATATTTAATGTCGGTTATGGCAATGTATATTTTTGGATCCATGGATATATCTCACAACAACAAAATAACTATATACTTACGGTT
This sequence comes from Ottelia alismoides, assembly GCA_037367405.1. Taxonomy (NCBI): domain Eukaryota; kingdom Viridiplantae; phylum Streptophyta; class Magnoliopsida; order Alismatales; family Hydrocharitaceae; genus Ottelia; species Ottelia alismoides. Next base: position 113,323 of record JAZKJV010000537.1, on the reverse strand, counting down.
TTTAAAATCCATCACTATATCACCCTTTCTTAATAAGGATGATATTCCTCATTTCAAAATTTATATTTGAAATTAGCGACGAATGTCATATTATTTACTATATTATTAGCTATAATCAATATAGAAATACTTATCAGTTTTTGTTTTTCTAAAAAAATTAATTAATCATTGCTAAATTTGAACTAAAAATTGAATCAACAAAATGGGAAAACAATTGTGATTGGTGCAACTAAAAAATTAGTTATAATTAGTTAAAGTTTTGGGAAATAACAATGGATAAGCATTGTTATGTGCACCATGAGAAAAATCGTTGAATTTAAGAATTTGCCTTCAAATTATCTCAATAATAAAAAAGATTTATTCAAGTTTTAATGAAAATTTCACAGATAAGCTTAGTAACATACATTGTTAACTATGAAATTACCTTCCTTTTGTAATAAATTGAAAATATTTTTACAATGAATAAGTTATAGAACTATAATATATAAGAAGGTACAACAACGAATTCATTGATGTAGCTAATTTGTTATGGTAAGAATTGAGAGGATTTAAACATAGGATGGTTATGTTTTCTTCAAGTTTTTTAATTAACATTTTTTAGTTGACTAACTTAAAAGGGGAAAATTTACTTGGACAAAATCTAACGGTTGAATTAGGAGGATTATATGGAAATGGGAGTGAAATTAATTAGAGGCACATTGATTGGGATGAGATTTATTAGAGGTGCATTGATAAAGATAGTGAGATTAACTGCTGCTTGACAAAATAAAATAAATAATTATCAGTGCATTAACAATGGATTTAATGGAGCATTTAATTAGCATTAATGAGTGGTTTATATGATTTAGCATAACTACTATGAGATTAAAGGGATGTATATCGAGATTTTGAAATGGTAGGGGGCCACGTGCCCAGGTTAATCAATATGTAGGTCCGTCCCTGCTTGGGTTGCGGCGACCCCACTTCTGCTGCATTTGTGTCTTGGTTCGTGGCTGTAGAGGTGCGACTATGGGGCAGACTGGGCTATTGTTGCAGTATGGCGGTCGGAGGAGCACGACCGGAGGAAGGACGCTCTGTTGTGCTATTGGGTCTCGAGCCAAGATGGTGGATGTGCGAGAACAACAGCTACATGAGGTGATGCTTGGTGCAGAAATCTTAACGATGAACTCGGTAAAGGATTCCTTATGCTCGTCGATACACGACTGAGTGTGAGGTGCATTCGTCTAGGTCGTCTTCTCGAGTTTGAAGGATGATGTCGAGAGCTGCTCTGTTCGGGTTCATGTGAACCGTAGCAGCAAGCTAATGTTGCTATGTGTGTACGTACAACATGTCTGGATCGTCTGTTGTGGTACTACAGTGCCTGTAGCGCACCAAAGCCGCTCGATCAAGCTCGGCACTACAACATCACATCAGGGAACCCACTCCCATGTAACACTAGCTATGTGGGTGAAGGATGCAAGAAACATTTGTTGTTGCAAGCTTGTGTGTGCGTGTAGTGAGAGGGATGTGTCTGTGTGGGTGATGGAGAAGGGGTATGGGGTGAGGGAGAAGGAGTGGAGGAAGGAGAAGAGGAGGAGGAGGAAGAAGAAGAGATGAAAGATATAGAAAGAAATAAAGAAAGAGAGATAACATGAGGTGCTGGTAAAAAAGCAACTCCCCTGTTATTGTTAGATTATTTTTGCTGACTCGGACTTTTAATTAATCAATTGACAAATCTCACCTTAACAATAAATAAAAATCATCACTAGATCCATCATAGTTGATTTATTCGTTGAAAAATATTTTTTGCGATTTGGTGAACAATTAGAGGTGTGATGAAGAGAAAGGAAGTAATTAAGAAAAATGGTGAAGAAGAAAAATGGAGGAGAGGAAGAAAAAGAAAGGACGAAGGAAAAGAAGAGATATGCACCTGATCAGATGTGGATGGAGGAGGTGACTGGGAATGGAGCTTAATGCTCTGGTCATTGCTCAAGGGCATGACAAGGCTCGAGCTCAAGCAACACTTTGATGCACTACGACAAAGGTGGTGAAGCCCTCGAATCACGCCAAAAGCTGTTGGTAGTCGCTCAACTAGAATCGACCTTGCTGTCACCTAGATCGATTAGGAGCTCATGGTTTCCCTTTAATTGGTAGATGGAAGTTGCGGTTGTCGAATGTTTGAGTTTTATGGAAGGGAGCTATTGGGTTTTTCTCAAAATGGAGGACATTGGAGAGAAGCTGGGATATGGAGAGCTTCTTGGGGGAGGTTAAGGTGCTAATGGGGTCTATTAGAAGTTGAAAAACAAAATAGACCAAAAGTGGGTTTCTCAGCTGGGAGAGTAGGACACGTGGGAAAGAGAAGGGGGCAAGAGTTGACCCGCCAGGTCAACAAAATGAGTGATCTGATTGGTGGATAAGGAGACGACGGGTGTGTGTGACATGGATAAGTGAATGTGTGGGGACTAATGGCATGTTGCCAAGTGGCAGTTGACTTGACCAAAACAATACAAATAACAAAAGGAATACAAATAAAATAAAAAGGATATACTAAAAAAATGACAAACAAGAAAGTTTTAGATATCAATGAGATCTGACTTTTATGAAGACACCGAACTCCAAAAGAAATATGTAAATGATAAAATATTTTTAAAGGTATTTTAATGAGTTAAAACACCAATTTTGGAATATTTTACATTTTTATCTTGGGGTTTTGATAAAATATATATACAAAAGAAAATACAATAAAATACTAAAGATAAAATAAAACATTAATCTATTTTGTTGGTTTTTTAATAATGAATAAAAAGTGAACTAAAAATCAATAAAGAAAAGGTATTGATGAGCCGAAAGTCCCACAAAATCCGAGTAAGGATAAAATCAATCAAGGGTCGTTGCGACCCGGATCTCACAGATTGGACTCAACAAGAAAAATCAGACCACTAAACAAGAATAATCAGTCAAAAAGCCAAATAGCGGTCTTGTTATTTATTTAACCTGGTATGGCGACCATGGTCGAACTCAAGGAGCACGGATTGGCCAAGTGGCCTACGAAGTAGTCAGAAGATGAATAAAATAAGAAAATGTAATTTTGGTGGATTTTATGTGTTTTTACATTTTTTTGTATTTTTAAATATAAAGAAAATGAGGAAAACGGTAAAAAGCACACAAACACAATTTATTAAACACTCAAAAATAAGCCAGAAAATTAAAATAAAATTATTTTGTGTTTTTATATTTTTTAAGTGTTTTGGTAATTTTCTCAGAATTTTGTGATTTTTAGTTGATTTTATAAAAATAGGAAAAGACAAAAAATCAGAATCAATGTGCAACCATATTTGAAAGACTAATTAAAAATATATAATTAGCCCTCTAAAAATCTGGAGACAATTTTTATGAGAACTAGAAAGAAAACACTAAACTACAGAAACCAAAATTGCATTTTTTTTAATTTTTTTATTTTTGTAGAATTTTTAAGAATTTTTATAATATTTCTAGGGTTTTGTGATTTTTTAGGTGTTTTATATATACAAATCAAGCCAAAATTGGATTGAAAGCAAGAAAATAACAAAACAAACTGTAACTAATTTTTTGTAATTTTTAGATGAGTTTTTATATTTTTAGTGGATTTTATAATTCAAACAGTGACAAAAACAAGGATTTTTGAATTTTTAAAATATCAAACAGTAATAAAAATGCCTTAAAAAATTAGTGAAATTTTTACGCAGTGGTAGGTGCCACGTCTCCAAATTTCACAAGATTTGGAGTTTATTTGATATTGTATTCAACCAATGTAAAAGCCACAACACACAGGGACCTATATGTAATAAAAAGAGGTTCGGAGGGCTAAAAAGAAAACACGTGCGAAAAGTATAGGGGCTAAACCATAATTTTCACATGAAATTCACACATGTTCCAATTCCAGTACACACAGGGATATATATGCAAATAAGGAGACTAAAGATTCATTCCATAACAGACAGAAAACCCCAGCCTAAACATGCAATTTATCCAAAAACTCACGTGTCAAAGCACATGTTCCACACTCATAGGGACTAAATCGCAAATACAAGAAAGTATAAGGTCCACAGTGTAAATTAACCCAAAACGAAAACAACTACACTTATATTTACAGGACTTAACTATAAATGCAAAAAAGAACAGTGGCCTAAGGATATTACCCCATTATTAAGATCCATGACTGAAGGGGGTCCACGTGGAAGATCTGACGGTGGAGAACGACCGATCCCCTTCGCTGATCGACGCTTTAGATGAGATCCTGAGCTCGATCCAATGGCTGCAAGCTACCCAAGCAAGAACGGTGGCGATTAAAACTGGTCTGGGTCTCTATCCAACGGTGGAGGAAGGTCCTCGAAGAACAAGTCGTCGGCGACTTTTGCCGGGCCTATGCGCGCGATCAGGACCTCCTCCAATGCTGCTCTGAGAGGGAAACGAATCCCGAAGTCGTCCGTAGCTACTGTTAGTCTCCGATGAGGCCAGGGATGGCCGAGGCGCCTCGACGACGTGAAGCTTCTGGAGCTCCTGTGCCCGAGTGGTTGGACCTCCAGATGAGGTCCTTCTTCGATTCGACCTGCACAGGAAGAAAGCTGGGTCGAGGGCAAAGTGCCTCGACCCGATTATGGGTGGAATGGGTGATCGTGTGGGGCGGAGCGTGGGTCTCCGCGAGGCGCGGTGGAGGAGACCGAAGTTCTGGTTCCGGGGAGAACCAGGGTGATCGGAAGGGCGTAGAAGGTGTAGAAGAGTCTCATGAAGGTGATGCGACAATCGGATGATTGAAAGGATGGTCGGAGCGGAGTGGGTCGGCCGGAATCGGCCGGCGGCGCAAAATACAAAATTGGAATGGAAGCTAATCTAAGTGATGTCGAGGCTACCTAATGATCGAGAGCGTATATGGGGGAGATGCTGCGTCTCCTGGCGTCCTTGCCTCAATGGAGAGACGCCTCTAGAGACTCGAGGTCGCTGGTGGCGGAGCCCAGCGGTGAAGACCTCCGGATCTGAGGCTACCGACCTTGGTCCTCGCTGCAATTGATCCCTCTCGCTTGCTATCACTCAAGGAGGAGGAAGGGAGGTCATGGGAACCAAAGGGAATGGCCAAAGATGCGTGAATATACAACGGAGGTGAAGACATATATGGTGGTGCAGGTCCGATAAGAGAGGAGTGGAGCACGCGGATCGATGCATGGAGCCCTAGCAAGAAGGTCGGGCGTGAATCCCGGATCATTAAGGTTCAATCGGAGCTAGGGTTTTGGTAAATGGGAGGCGAAGTGATTCGGGAAAAAGAGGAGAAGTCGGGTCGAAACGAGGTCCGGATCCTAAGTGTTCCGGGGGGGGGGGGGGAGTTGACCGGGGGTCAACAATCCCCCGTGGACCGATCAAAATCCAGTATTTATTAATTATTTGTAAATTAAATAAAAAATAGTAAATGATTTTATTTTAAAAAATTTTTCACCATGAAAAATGTTTATTTTTTTCAAATTATTTTTTAGTGATTTTTATTTATTTTTTGAAAAATAAATTAGTGTATATACATAGTATATTAATATATATAGGTAAATACCTGAGTATTTTTTATTTTATTTTATTTGTTTATTTTTGTATAATTATCTCTATTTTATATTTTATTTATTTAGAACATAAAATTTGGGATATTAAATTAATTTTTATTTTATTTTTATTATGTGTATTTACAAGGGGAAAATAAATATATATAGGTACATATATACATGGTACATACAAGGGGAAGAGAGAGAATTTATTTATGTTTTATTTTTATTTTTCTTATTTTTATTTTATTTTTATAAATATATACACATTATGAGGGACACATAAATATTTTTATTTGATGAAAATAATATATCCATAAAAGGGGGAATATTTGCATAAAGATGAATGGCCCTATCTCTCTCTACTTGTTTTATTCTGCGGTCAGGCCCATATTGAGCCCTCCCTTGGGTTTGGGTCACTCAATATTTATTCTAAATATTTCTTTTTCTTTCTTTCTTTATTCCTTTATTTTTGTGCAAAAAAATGCTAATTATGGTTATTTACATGAAGCATGCATTTTGACAATTCATTCTATTTACAAACATTTACATGGTATTTTACCAAGGTTTCTAGCTAAAATAAAGGAATAAAGAGTGATGAATGGTGATTCATCACCCCCCTATACTTTACTTTTGCTAGTCCCTTAGCTAACACTTATTTAAAAAAGAAGTGCAAAAGAGAAAGAAAAAGAAAAAAAGAGAGGAAATCAAGGTTGATTATTAAACTTTCCTTCATTAAATTGAAATATGGAGCTCAGTCAGACCTTTGGAATATTCATTTGTCGGAACCTTATTTGGACTTAAGCTTAAAACTTAACAACCTCTAAGTTCCACCAATATATGGTCAAGACTCCTCAATAAACCAGATCAGAACAAGTCTACATACACAAACTCTAATGACCATGAATTTTTCCTTGTACTGTGTAAGTGGTATGTAGCTCCCCACCTCAGAAATGACAAAGAAACAACCTCCCTCAACCTGGTAACTCTAATGCCTCGGTCTAGCAATTCTTTCCTCGAGGAGAGGGGTATTCCCTTATAAGTTCAAGTACAACCGGCTCAAGAAGAGGGGGAAGAAGAGAATGGACCATGACCAGTGTAGTCATGTATCCTTGGGAGCTCTAACCAGTGTAGCTGAGTCTCCCGCTGCAAGCTTCATGAGATGGTCATGTGTAACATAAGCTTTGCTTTATTTGGCTATATACACACCGGTGGGATTACTAAATTTTCAATCCGACCCACCACTTTTTTGGAGTTTTTTTCTTTGCACATTTTTTGATGTGCATATGTACAACATATCTACATGGTGCAACGTATATACATAAGGAGTTTTTCCTCTTGAGCCAGTAGACTATCCCTCTTTGAAGCTTTATTGCAACCAACAACTCCTGTCTTTAGACTTCACAACCACCAGACCAAGTTGAGACGCACTTCCTTCACTATAAGAAGAAGAGAGGTTCCGCCTAGAAGTACTACCCTCATATGCTACCCCAAGCCAAAGGAAGAAGCCTCCTCCCCACCTCATCCGTGGAGAGCTAAGTGTAAAGTGCTGGTGCAAGTAAAGCCATTGTCTCTGAGAGTCATGAGTGTGTTGTTAAGTGCTCTACTGAGGCTCATCAAGATGACATATGCTCATAGCCTACTGGACTCAAAGAATTAAGTCCCAATTGACCTGAAAAGTCTTAATCCTAAGCCCTATAAGGTTCCTCTTATAATTAGGTATATTAAGGTCTTAACCAAGCTCCATTTGTCAATTTAATTCCATGCTAGTTTAAATGTCAACTATGATTTGGAAAAACTATACAAATATTTACAAAGATTCAATTTTAAAATTTTTTACAAATATGCAAAATTTTTGAAAAATATTTGAAAACATGGATGTATGCATGAATGCAAAGTTTTTCAAAATATTTACATAAATTTACACAAGGTTTTTGCAAACTTTTTTGATTTTCAAACATTTTACAAAAATTTTGTACTATATACATAATTTTTGTATGAAAATATTTACAAAATATTTACACAAATCATTTTTACAAACATTTGTACAAAAATAATTTTTATAAATAGATAGGTATGTGCAAGAAGAATTTTATGTACAAGGGAAATTTTTAAATTTTTATGGTTTTTTAGCCATTTTATTGATTAACACACTCACACAAAGTACGAGTTATGGCTAAAGTATATATGAAATATATACAACACCCCCTTATGCTTAGCTCGAACGATGTCCTCAGAGTGATCAAGAGCGATGAAGAAGACATAACTCGTGCTTGGTATAGGGAAGTGAAAAGGAATGGTATATACAAAGACATATCAATGAGTAGAATGAAGAGGACTCAGTGTTTCCCCCTATACTTAGGATCAAGTAATCCTAAGTATAACAAGATGTACATGAAGGGAAATCCGAGTGGAAGGGTGTACAAGGTCTACCCCTCCCATACTTAGGGTAAAATATCCCTAAGTATAAGTAGCAACATAGAGGTAGAAAGAATGAATAGAATACCCGAGAATCCTACACCCTCCTATACTTAAGGTAAAGTACACCCTAAGTATAGCATAATCATAAGATGAGAATGGGGTGTGGGACTAAAGAATAGAGTGATATGGACAACTGTACAAGTCGAAAGAACAATGATAATCAGGCGTGAGATGCAATAGATGTGAATCAAGAGACCACATCTCACGCAAAATGAATCGGGGAAACATCAACGACCCGTAGCTCATGATCTAGATGTGGCTTGAGCTGCTGGCCGTTGACGCGAAAGGTAGCATCAGAAGACAACTCAGATGTATAAATACTCCCATTGTCATGCACCTTTCGACCTAAATAGGGCCCCTTCCATTTGCTCTGTAGCTTCCCTGGAAATAAACGAAATCTAGCATCAAACAACCATACTCTCCTGTCCTGGATCAAACTGCTTTGTGGCTGATATGAGAATCATGCCACTCCTTCACTCGCTCCTTATACTGTAAGCTGCTTGAAAAGGCTGTATCACGAAGCTCCTCCAGGGCTGCTAACTTTGCACTCCTCTGATCTCCTACACTCACTGGATCCATAAGTATATCACTAACAATTCAAAGTGACCTATGTCTCAGTTCAACAGCTAAATGGCAGGTCTTGCTGTAAACGAGGTGAAAGGGAGATGACCCAAAGGAGTCTTGAAAGACATCCTATATGCCCACACGACCGAGTCCAAAAGCCGTGACTAATCCTTTTGGTCAGGGCGGATGACTTTCTGCAATATAGTTTGATCTCCCTGTTCGACACTTCAGCAAGACCATTCGTCTGAGGATGGTATGGAGTGGCTACTCGATGGTCTATGCTGAACTCGGTAGCAAGGGCCTTTACCTTGTCATTGACGAAATGAGACCCCCCGTCAGATATGAACACTTGAGGTACCCCAAACCGTGAAATCATATTCTTCCTCAAAAATCTGCAAACAGTCCTAGCATCTGCGGTTCGGGCGGGGATGGCCTCAACCCAACGACTCACATAATCCACGACCAACAGAATGTACTCGAATCCCTAACTCCTAGGGAATGGACCCATGAAATCGATGCCCCATGCTTCAAAAACCTCACAGAAGTGTATGGGCTGCATCAGCATCATATCACGCTGTCCACAAGTGCCCATCCTCTGACAGTCAGTACACCTCTTCACGAACTCATCAAAGTCCTTGAAGAGAGTAGGCCACCATTGGCCGGATTGGAGCACTTTCTGTGCCGTTCTCCTCCCAAAGTGATGTCAACCTGCCTCATGCTTGTGGTAGTAAGTAAGGACGCTGTGGTGCTCCTCCTAAGGAATGCACCAACGCCAGATACTATCCCCTCCTTCATGATAAAGGACGAGATCCTCCCAACGGTAAAACTTGACCTTCGTGAGGAAGGTCTCAAGTTTCTGCCTGGGCCAATCATGTGGAACTTTCTTGGCGACAAGATAGTTCACAATATCAACGTACCATGGGAGAGAGGCGATAGCAAGGATCGCCTCATCTAGGAAGGTCTCACATATAGGCTCAGTTTGCTCAGAATCCTCAAGATACTCCAATCGGGAGAGATGATCCGCCACCACATTCTTGACTCCAGGCTTATCCTTAATCTCTATATCAAACTCCTGGAGTAGAAGGATCCATCTGATCAATCTGGCTTTGGCATCCTTCTTTGCCATGAGGTACCCGATGGTGGTATGATCAGTATAGATGCTCACTCTAGATCCAATGATGTAAGATCTGAACTTATCTAGGACGAAAACTCAATAACTGTGTAGTTCCGCTGAGCGACATCCAAAGTACGACTATCATAGTGAATAGCAAAGGGGACTCCATCCCTCCTCTGTCCCAGCACGACCCCACGGCAAAATCGGAGGCATCCGTCATGATCTCGAATGGGAGAGACCAATCAAGTGGCTGGAGAATAGGAGCCTCTACAACACGACTCTTGAGAGTCTCAAACGACGATAGACACTTATCATCAACAAGGAACTCGGTGTCTTTCATCAGTAGATCAGTCAACGGTCGGGCAATCCTACTGAAATCATGAATGAAGCATCGGTAGAAACCGACGTGCCCCAGAAAAGACCGTAACTGCCGCAAGTTGGACGGTGGATTGAGTTTTCTAATGACATCCACCTTGGCCGGATCAACCTCCATTCCCCTATTGGAGATGATGTTGGAAATGCGAGCCCACGACGAGCCATTATGCAATAATTGTTATTGCAAATATCATTCCCTGATCTGAAATGAAGAATAAATAATTTGTATAATAGGTCCCTTAGTACAATTAGGGTTATGTACCATGGCCATCTTAATAATCATACAGCTGTTGATTCAACTATTGAATCATGGAGGCTGGTGCTTGGATGAATATCAAAAGAGTTAGATTGAGGACTCATCAAGCACCGTCAAATGATTGTTAAGAGATGATCTCCAGCCTGAGTAGGAGATGGCAATCCTTATCTCTGAAGGCTGATATCTGACCGACCTCTTGATGCAGGTCCTCTGCATAGGAATAGAGATTCGGAGGTGTCAGATTAGTTAGGTCAAAGAGTTGACTTAACGAGATCGAGATAACCAAAGTCCTATATCATATGCTGTCATGATATAGGCACGCATCCTCTGACCGGAGACAGATGTGTTACTATATGTCTGAGTGTGTACATTTGGCAGACCAATAGGTTGATGACCTAATCAAGGTCTATACACCGGCGCGCTGGTGTGCATATAAGGGCATATGAGTAATACGATCTCTCAAAGGGATCATACAGGTTCAGTTACTGAATCGGAAGACATGAGCTCACTCATGAGATATTGGGATGAATCAAATTCCATGCGCATGGTCGTCTCGCTTTGGAAGCTTGACTGAATTTGTAGGTTTGATATATACTTTTAGTATATGATCAAGACCTAGGTATGATATACACTTTTGGAAAGTGTATGATCGATACCAACTCCCAATGACCAAATGAGAAACTTACTGATAAAACCATGAAGTAGACCGTATAAAGTTGATCCGATACTTCGGGTTTAGTCTGAGTCTTCCAGTATGCAGGATGTACAGGTATTGGGAATACCTGAGGGTGATTTGATCATAAACGATTGTATAACCATGACGCTTCCATTCCTAGGGAGTGATGAAACGGGTCTGGATTTTAGTGACTCCTTTCGGTAGAGAAGTAATCTGATCTTAGTCCAAGTGTTGGACATTGATCTGAATGTGATTCAGATACAATGAGAAGATTAGATTTACGGTCTTGATTTAATCAAGCATCTATGGGAGGCCCGCGATCTGGATTTGAGATATGATCTCAATATCCATGTCACTATACGTGGAACAATACAATCGCCCTGTCCTTATCTCCAAGTATCTGCGGAGAGATTGCATTATTCTTGAAGGGTTCAGGAATAATTCCATGAGATCTAAGCAATGAAGAGATCATGATTAAATGTGATTTAATCATCTTAATGTATGAGAAAATTATCCAATATAATTAAATGTGATTTAATTATCATGGATAAGAATAATGTGGATAGAAATATCCAATTATTCATAATATATTATAAATGTGATTTATAATATATTAGAGAGAGCTAATTATAATTTATATGTGTTGATAATTATTATGTGTATTGGATACACATTGTGTAATTAATTAACAATGTAAATTATATGTTGTTTTGGGTTGTGAATATGATTCACAATTCTTCCATGGCAAGATTGCTATATTCTCAAATATAATTGTGAATTATTTTTTGAAGAATAAAATCCAACAAATTTGTTGCAAATAAATAAGAGAGAAATATCAAGGAGATAAGCAATCTCATGGGAATCCATGAGATTGCCTCCTTGGACTCCCATAGTGGGCGGCACACCATTCCTATATGGAATGGGTGGCCGTCCAACATGGAAGGTGCATGGAGATGAAATCTCCATGCACATTCTCTCCTTATTTGTTGGGTTGATTTAGGACTAAACTATATTTGATTTTTTCAAATATATTTTAACCTAAATTTGTTGCTTTTGACAACAACAATCTTGGCCATTGGATTGACACAAATCAATCTCATCCATTGATTTTATGTGTCCCATGGATTGAGATCCATGGATCCCAAAACCCTATAAATAGAGAGGCATTCTATGCTCTCTAATGACATGTAATATTGGAGCTCTCTCTCCCTCATTTCTTCATACACGCCAGCCCTCTCTCCCTCTCTTGTTGGTGGCCGTCCACCATACCCTAGAGAAGGGAATCGTCGTCGCCATCGCCACCGCGCTGCCGCTTCGACGTTCTTCGGTTTCTCCGTCTTCTTGGTGTGCTACGCCCACGAAGGAGACATTAGATCTCACGTGACGAGATCAGGAGCAACCATGCTTGGATCAACTTCTTGGATTGCGAGGACAACGCGGTTCATCCCCGCGCTCGCAAGCAGTCTCGCCGACGATCGGACTTGAGACAGGAGGTCTCTTCTCTTAGAGACTCGATCAACCACGCTTCAAGAGGTATTGCATTATACTTGTTGGGGTTATAGATGAAACGATCTGAGAATGGTTCTCGGATCATGTGGTTTCATCGAATAAAATTTTTTAAATTCCGCTGCACCGAACAACTAGTACGACTAGTCGTTCTTCGTCGTATCCGATACGACGATCACGCTTCCGTGATGCGCTTGAGGATAATTTCCATATCCTTAAAGTGGTATCAGAGCCTTAGGTCGATGGTTTCGAATATGATTCGATAAACCGAGGACGACTTGGGTTCGTTAAGGTCGCGAAAGTTTTTATCGCATTTGATTTCGCAGATCTGTTTAGTAAATAAATTCGGCACTGTTTAAATTATTTAAACACGAATTTAATACTTGGATTTTGTTCCCCATTAAATAAGGAAACCATAGGATCTGAGTTTACGTAAATCGGATTTCGTATGCTCTAGATATGGTTGTTTTAATGAACATGTATGCACTGTTGCGGGAACTGCAGATCTGAACGTGATTAAAATGTTAATTACTGCTTAGACTTGCCTCGAAATGCGTGTAACATCACTTGGATTCTGTCCTAAATGAAATTAGCAATCTATGAAAATTGATTTTGTCTAATTTGGATTTAATATGATTGAGATATGCTAATTTTAGTAAGTAGGGGTCACTGCTGAAATTACAGTCTTAATCTAGAACCACGTGATTGTCAATTAGTGAAATTAATTGTTAATTTCGTGAAATAATCATGAAAAATATTTGTGAAATATTTGAAGATGATTATTTACATAATTGACTTGGCCTCAACCAATTAATTGATTAGATTTGATCTAAATCTTAATTGGAAACACATTCATCAAACTTAATGTTTGATTGGTGATTGCCATTTAATCATTTAGTGAAATTAAATTGTTTGATTTCCTAGAATAATTGTGCATAAATATTTGTGAAATATTTGATGATAATTATTCCCTTAAATGACATTGCACTTAACCAATAATTGATTAAGATGTGATCTAAATCATAATTGGAAACCACAATCTTTCAAACTTGATGCTTGAATAGGATTTGGGAATTTGTCTAGCAAGTTCCTTAATAATCAAACATGTTTTGATTATTACTATATGGTACAATTTCGGTTGAAGAACCGATGATCATCTCAAGTACAAATTAATCAATTTGGCATTATCCTTTCCCGAGGGCGATATGGTGCCTAGTCGGAGAGCATTGGGGTTGCGGGTTGCAACGTATGTGGTCCATCCCACTCTCGTCGGTACTGGCCATGACAGCGGGTAGGGACGGGATAATGTCCGAGGGATTAAGATGTATTTTTCTAATTATTAAAATTCGAATTAATGCGTATTTTGAGATATTACCATATATGTATTCAAGTAAAATAATCAAGTTTGATTGATTGAATTGGATGATAATTAATTTAATATGATTAAGTTGATTATGTCCAATTGAAATACTCTAATATGATTAGAGTTAATAATTCCATTGGAAGAATTAATTATGTGAATGTGATTCACGATAATTAATTAAAATTTGAATATGATATGGAGGATCACATAAGTGACATCCATGGTCTCCCGTCAAGGCGGAGGGTTTCGTCGCCAGGGATTGCATGTGGGAGACGCCTGTCCGAAGTGACAGCTCCTGTATGCAAGCGCATCTGGATCGGGCTCGTCGCTTCTCGAAAGAGTAAGGACGTATGCGTAGTGACCCCAATATCGGGTCCTCATATTATTGGGGCGATATTGGATTGCGCATAGCGAGTTGTATTCCTGTTGACGGTTGGTTCAATTAATGACGGGTCAACATCGCCTTAGGGGTGGTGGGCCGGGTGTTAAAGACCGAATTTGGAGTTGCAAGTTGGACTTGCAAGGCGGAATGTGTTCCCGCTTCTTTTTATCCGAGTTGTAGGTTCTCATATTATTGGGATGCAACAAAGATAAGGAAGGAGATCCCAGATCTTGCTTGAGATATAATGGTAAGTATATCTCTTACATTGAAAGTGATTAAGGGAATGAACTTTCAATGTTGACATGGCAAGACAACTTTGATATAAAAATTCCTAAATCAAAGTAAAATATGTATATATAAATACATACATCTATGCAAATTTCTTATTTCAGATAATCCTTCATTAAAACCCACTCAATGATATACTCAATAATAACCAGTGAAATATCTTGGATTGGACTCATGATCCAGATATTGTACTTGCAAATGGACACATAGTGTATGTGGTTGCAATGTACAAGTTTCCTCATAATAGCGAGGAAGACAATTAAATAGATAATAGGACTACAACCTAGGGTTTGTATGTCTCTATAGTCTTGATCTCATCAAATGTACTTTGGAAGTGACATGTTGATGATGATCATGATTGTCATATAATCCTTATAAAATAAATGAAGATTTTCTGGTATACATATGTGCTCTTGACATTTAATCATGAGTAACATGGTTCTCTGCATCATGCAGAATGGTAGCTCTATAGAGATGATGTATTCAAAATGTTTGAATACCTACCTGAACCAATGTTTTAAGAGTTTAGATGGATGTAGATGATGAGTGTCATTATTCTACTATCTATACTCTAGTCATTCATGAAGCTTCATTCATATTGTATGAATTTAATGAAGCATGTATAAATGTTGAAAAACTCTTATTTTTGAATTCTTTAAAATAAGAGATCCTCTGTCTTGAGCAATGGTTGCTTATAGATAAAGGGAGCGCAATGGAAGCATGGGTTGGACCCAAGAAGAAGGAAAGTCAAAGAGTTGACTGGACTTCTGTGACTTCCATGTGAAATCCAAAGAGTTGGATGAATGCCAATACTGTAATAAGTTGATGTGTTGATAGTATGACTATCAAGTCTGTCTAGAATCCTTAGAAAAGGACTCTGATGGAGCATCAGAATAATCTACATAAATCATTGATATTGACTTACTTATTGAATAAGATAAAGTCAAATAATTGTATCTCAATCTTCTGATGACATTTGCAATGGGTTGCATATGTTTTAGAAGACTGGAAAATTTGATCTTAAAGGTTTATAGTTGTCCACATGAATATTGATGCAATTGTTGCAACAATCTCTGTTGGATTAATAGACTTGTTAATTTCAGTGGGAGATCCCTTAGTCGTAGAGAATGTCTCTGTGACCTAGATATTAGAATGCACTCATTGTTTATTTCTAAATGTTGGAAATAAACATGAATTCTGAGGTAGAACTATCATAAAGAATTATGATGGAGATATTTCAGATAGTAATCTAAAATCTGGTGGACTCCATTAAATTAGAAAAATTAATTAATGGTTCATTAATATTTCTAAATACTGAAATTAAAACCTTTATAAGATCAATAGGAGGATGAAGATCATTTGACAATGATCTAGCATCGAGCCTTGGACATTTGTCTATCGATTTGATCAATAGACTAGTAAGAGATGAAACTTTAGAATATCTAAAATTTCAAAACTTACATACTTATGAATATTGTATTCAAAGTAAAATGTCCAATACACCCTTCTTTCGGGAATGGTGTAAGATGCCAAGGTATTCAGGATCTCATACATATTGATGTATGTGGATCATCTATATCATAGTAAACATTGTGGATATGTGATATCTATTGATGATTGTATGATATGAGATTTCTTCTCTTCACCTAAGAAACCTTTGAAATGTTCAAAGATTTCATTAATTTTGGTATAGAAACCAAAGTTTGAAGGAAGATAAAATGAATTTGATCTAATCTAGGTAGCAAGTACCTACTAGATAAATTCGAAGAATACCTTATGGATATATGAATATCATTTCTATCTCAATCCTCCTAACACACCTTAACTCAAAAGAGTTATAGGTAGATACAATTGGATCATGTGTGACATGATCTTATCAATGTTGAATTTTAGCATAATTATCCCTTAGTTTCCAGGTATATATGTGTAGTAGAGACTACAATGTATATCCTTAATAAGGTTCCATGTATGTTGGAATCTAGCACTTGAGAGTGTTGCTTCATTAGGAAAATAAAGGATGGTATTGGATACCTACTTTATGACCTTGAGATTCTTAAAATATATCATCTCCGAGAATGTGATTCTTAGAGGTTGAGACTCTTGAGAATCAAGATGAAAATGAAGTATATGAACTCATTTTATCTTAAGAAGATAATGAGACTCCTGAAATTGGAAACTAAAAGGACAATTAAAGATGAAACACTAATACCTCTTCAAATGAGTTTGAGGATGGATTCCATGTGTTAGAGAAATCTGACAATGATCGAACTTCATGTGATGAAGCTTCTAAAGATCATAGCATGGATAGATGGATAGCAATAAAAGTCTAATGTAGACTTCATATACAAGTGTTGTATATGGACCCTCGAGGATCCACCTATATGGGTAAGACCTGTAAGGGTGTAAATGGATCTTCAAGAGACAGGGAACCTGATGAGAAGGTAGAGATCTTCAAAGCACGGTTCATAGCCATAAGCTACACACTGGAAGAGAAGACATTGCTTGCAATGAGACTTGCTCTTCGGTGACCATGCTTAAAACCATCAGAATATTGCTAACCTTAGCTACATAACTTGACTATTGCATCTTCAAGATGTAAGTCAATATTGCATTCCCCTACGAATGCCTCTTTGAGGATATTCACGTGAAGTAGCCCCAGGGCTTCATGGTTGAGGAAAGCAAGGTGTGCAAGCTAAGGAATCCATCTATGGACTCAAATAAGCTTCTTGAAGTTGGATCATAAGATTTGATGAAATTATAAATGTTATGATTTCAGATAGAATCTTGATGAACCATATGAAGCTTAGTGGGAGTGTTTTTTGTGTTCATCGTGCTAAATGTAGATGATATCCTAATCATTTAGAATGATATAAGGATAATAATTAGTGTTTTATAATATGGTTGTTCCATAACTTGAAATAAGATTTCAAAGATGCCTCTCAGATCTTAGTTCTGAAGTTGTTCAGAAGCAAAGAGAAGAGGATAATGGGACTGGCACATTTGTAGTACACCTTGGACATATGCTATTCATAGAAATTCCAAGAAAGGCTTCTAACCCTTAAGATATGGTACTGACCTATCTAAAGGGATAGCATCTCAAAGAGTTGAGGAAGTGAATGCTAGAACTACTTGCCTTTGGGCATCAGTTCTGAGAAGCCGGGTGTATGCTAGATGTGTGCAAAAGCCAGATGGCTGCCATGCAGTGGGAGTAGTAAACTATTACTAGTCCTACTATGGAAATAAAACACTTGGTTGCAGTAATAACAAAATCTTCATAGATGACAAGATTTTTGAGATAGTGATCTCAAAGTCTTATCTTCAAAAGTTTAAGACTTTATAGATAGTGATCTAAAAGGTCTTAACTAAAGATACCTTAGGAGATAGAGATCTCAAGAAATAAGGATTATGGAAATACTGGTTATGATAATTGTTAAGCTGTAGTGTCAAGGACACTATAACTAACAAGATTGAGTATTAGTTGCATAAGATGCAACATTCGCATTGGATGCGAGCACTGTTACTGGGGATATGCAAGTGCCGTAAAAGGACTTGGCGTAGTCTCGCGGGAACAGAGTGACTGATCAGCTTACCTAGCTATTTTCTAAATAGCCTATGATTGTCACATGAGTGCGGGTTTGAATGATTAGCCCATTAATGGCTCTTTGGGCTAGTGGGAGATTGTTGGAAATGCGAGCCCACGGCGAGCCATTATGCAATAATTGTTATTGCAAATATCATTCCCTGATCTGAAATGAAGAATAAATAATTTGTATAATAGGTCCCTTAGTACAATTAGGGTTATGTACCATGGCCATCTTAATAATCATACAGCTGTTGATTCAACTATTGAATCATGGAGGCTGGTGCTTGGATGAATATCTAAAGAGTTAGATTGAGGACTCATCAAGCACCGTCAAATGATTGTTAAGAGATGATCTCCAGCCTGAGTAGGAGATGACAATCCTTATCTCTGAAGGCTGATATCTGACCGACCTCTTGATGCAGGTCCTCTGCATAGGAATAGAGATTCGGAGGTGTCAGATTAGTTAGGTCAAAGAGTTGACTTAACGAGATCGAGATAACCAAAGTCCTATATCATATGCTGTCATGATATAGGCACGCATCCTCTGACCGGAGACAGATGTGTTACTATATGTCTGAGTGTGTACATTTGGCAGACCAATAGGTTGATGACCTAATCAAGGTCTATACACCGGCGCGCTGGTGTGCATATAAGGGCATATGAGTAATACGATCTCTCAAAGGGATCATACAGGTTCAGTTACTGAACCGGAAGACATGAGCTCACTCATGAGATATTGGGATGAATCAAATTCCATGCGCATGGTCGTCTCGCTTTGGAAGCTTGACTGAATTTGTAGGTTTGATATATACTTTTAGTATATGATCAAGACCTAGGTATGATATACACTTTTGGAAAGTGTATGATCGATACCAACTCCCAATGATCAAATGAGAAACTTACTGATAAAACCATGAAGTAGACAGTATAAAGTTGATCCGATACTTCGGGTTTAGTCTGAGTCTTCCAGTATGCAGGATGTACAGGTATTGGGAATACCTGAGGGTGATTTGATCATAAACGATTGTATAACCATGACGCTTCCATTCCTAGGGAGTGATGAAACGGGTCTGGATTTTAGTGACTCCTTTCGGTAGAGAAGTAATCTGATCTTAGTCCAAGTGTTGGACATTGATCTGAATGTGATTCAGATACAATGAGAAGATTAGATTTACGGTCTTGATTTAATCAAGCATCTATGGGAGGCCCGCGATCTGGATTTGAGATATGATCTCAATATCCATGTCACTATATGTGGAACAATACAATCGCCCTGTCCTTATCTCCAAGTATCTGCGGAGAGATTGCATTATTCTTGAAGGGTTCAGGAATAATTCCATGAGATCTAAGCAATGAAGAGATCATGATTAAATGTGATTTAATCATCTTAATGTATGAAGAAATTATCCAATATAATTAAATGTGATTTAATTATCATGGATAAGAATAATGTGGATAGAAATATCCAATTATCCATAATATATTATAAATGTGATTTATAATGTATTAGAGAGAGCTAATTATAATTTATATGTGTTGATTAATTATTATGTGTATTGGATACACATTGTGTAATTAATTAACAATGTAAATTATATGTTGTTTTGGGTTGTGAATATGATTCACAATTCTTCCATGGCAAGATTGCTATATTCTCAAATATAATTGTGAATTATTTTTGAAGAATAAAATCCAACAAATTTGTTGCAAATAAATAAGAGAGAAATATCAAGGAGATATGCAATCTCATGGGAATCCATGAGATTGCCTCCTTGGACTCCCATAGTGGGCGGCACACCATTCCTATATGGAATGGGTGGCCGTCCAACATGGAAGGTGCATGGAGATGAAATCTCCATGCACATTCTCTCCTTATTTGTTGGGTTGATTTAGGACTAAATTATATTTGATATTTTCAAATATATTTTAACCTAAATTTGTTGCTTTTGACAACAACAATCTTGGCCATTGGATTGACACAAATCAATCTCATCCATTGATTTTATGTGTCCCATGGATTGAGATCCATGGACCCCAAAACCCTATAAATAGAGAGGCATTCTATGCTCTCTAATGACATGTAATATTGGAGCTCTCTCTCCCTCATTTCTTCATACACGCCAGCCCTCTCTCCCTCTCTTGTTGGTGGCCGTCCACCATACCCTAGAGAAGGGAATCGTCGTCGCCATCGCCACCGCGCTGCCGCTTCGACGTTCTTCGGTTTCTCCGTCTTCTTGGTGTGCTACGCCCACGAAGGAGACGTTAGATCTCGTGTGACGAGATCAGGAGCAACCATGCTTGGATCAACTTCTTGGATTGCGAGGACAACGCGGTTCATCCCCGCGCTCGCAAGCAGTCTCGCCGACGATCGGACTTGAGACAGGAGGTCTCTTCTCTTAGAGACTCGATCAACCACGCTTCAAGAGGTATTGCATTATACTTATTGTGGTTATAGATGAAACGATCTGAGAATGGTTCTCGGATCATGTGGTTTCATCGAATAAAATTTTTAAATTCCGCTGCACCGAACAACTAGTACGACTAGTCGTTCTTCGTCGTATCCGATACGACGATCACGCTTCCGTGATGCGCTTGAGGATAATTTCCATATCCTTCAGATGATATGACCAAGCACCATCCCCTGAGTCACCATGAAGTGACTCTTCTCCCAAGACAACACAAGGTGAACCTCAATGCATCGCTAAAGGACTCGGTCTAGGCAGTCTAAGACAAGAATCGAATCCGTCACCGTAGATCGAGAAATCATCCATGAAAACCTCCAAGCACTCCCCCACCATGTCCGTAAAGATGGACAACATGCATCTTTGGAATGTCGTCGGAGCGTTGCATAATCCAAATGGCATGCGTCTGAAAGCATATGTCCCGACGGGACAGGTGAAGGTGGTCTTGTCTTGGTCCTCGGACGCTATGGCCACCTGATTATATCCGGAGTACCCATCCAAGAAACAGTAATGGCTCTTCCCTGCTAGCCTTTCTATAATCTGATCAATAAAGGGTAGGGGAAATGATCCTTCTTGGTGTCCTGGTTCAGTCGTCTGTAGTCCACACAGACCCGCCAAGAAGTGGGTACCCGGGTAGCGATCTCCTCTCCAGACTCCATAACAACGGTGGTGATGCCCGTCTTCTTGGGCACCACGTGTAACGGACTGACCCATTTGGAGTCGAAGATGGGGTAGATAAAATCGATGCTCCACCATTTCGAGATCTCCTTCATGGCAACATCTCGAAGATTCGGATTCAGCCGTCGTTGGAACTCACGCGATGGCTTCGCGTCCTCCTCGAGATAGAAATGGTGGGAGCATAGGGCCAGACTTATCCCTTGGAGATTGGCTACACTCCATCCTATCGCCTTACGATTCTTTTCAAGAACCCCCATTAGACGGGATTTCCGCTCTCCGGTTAAATCAGCGGAGATAATGACTGGGTACATCTCCTGTTCATCCGCAAGGAATCGATACTTCAGCGACGATGGTAGTGGCTTCAGCTTTGGAATAGTAGGTGCTGGCGGATCTGGCCTCTGAAAAGTCTGATTGACACTGCCAAATCTGCATGGGAGTGTTGGACATACGAGCCCACGGTGAGCCATTATGCAATAAATGTTATTGCGAATATCATTCCCTGATCTGAAATGAAGAATAATTAATTTGCATAATAGGTTCCTTAGTACAATTAGGGTTATGTACCATGGCTATCTTAATGATCATACAGCTGTTGATTCAATTATTGAATCATAGAGGGTGGTACTTGGATGAATATCTAAAGAGTTAGAATGAGGACTCATCAAGCACCGTCAAATGATTGTTAAGATGTGATCTCCATCCTGAGTAGGAGATGTCAATCCTTTCTCACATAGGCTGATATCTGACCGACCTCTTAATGTAGGTCCTCTGCATAGGAATAGAGATTCGGAGGTGTCAGATTAGTTAGGTCCAAGAGTTGATTTAATGAGATCGAGATAACCAAAGTCCTATGTCGTATGCTGTCACGATATAGGCATGCATCCTCTGACCGGAGATAGCTGTGTTACTATATGTCTGATGTACATTTGGCAGACCGATAGGTTGATGACCTAACCAAGGTCTATACACCGACGTGTTGGTGTGCATATAAGGGCATATGAGTAATACGATCTCTCAAAGGGATCATACAGGTTCACTACTAAACCAGAAGACATGAGCTCACTTGTGAGATATTGGGAAGAATCAAATTCCGTGTACGGTCCTCTCGCTTTGGAAGCTTGACTGAATTTGTAGATTTGATATATACTTTTGGAAAGTATACGATCAAGACCTAGGTATGATATATGCTTTTGGAAAGTATATGATCGATACCAAATCCCAATGATAAAATGAGAAACTTATTGATAAAACCCTGAAGAAGACAGTATAAAATTGATCTTGATCTTCGGGTTTGATCATGGGTCTTCCAGTATGCAGGATGTACATGTATTGGGAATACCTGAGGGTGATGTGATCATAAACGATTGTATAACCATGACGCTTCTATTCCGAGGGAGTGATGAAACAGATCTGGATTTTAGTGCTCTCAGTAGAGAAGCAATCTGATCTTGGTCCAAGTGTTGGACATTGGTCTGAATGAGATTCAGATGCAAATGAGATTAGATTTGCGGTCTTGATTTAATAAAGCATCTATGGGAGGTTCGTAAGATCTGGGTTTGAGATGAGATCTCAACATCCAAGTCACTATACATGGAACAATACAATCGCCCTGTCCTTATCTCCAAGCATCAGCGGAGAAAGCACATTATTCTTAAAGGGATTCAAGAATAATTAATTTGATGAATTACATATCCAAGCAAGAAGGACTTGATGATTAAATGAGATTTAATTATCAAGCATAATATGAATGAGATTCATATTGTGAGAATAATTATCCAAGATAATTAAATGGGATTTAATTATCAAGGATTAGAGAATGTGGATAATACTATCCATAATATTTGTGTATTATAAATATGATTTATAATATACATATATTGAAGAGAGAGAGAATTTTTGTAAATAGCATTTGTTAATTATTAATGTGGATTGGATTTACATTAATTGATTAATTAGAAATGCAATTTACAAATTAGTTTGGGTTGTGAATATGATTCACATATTTATCAATGGCATGATTGAAATATTCAAAAACTAATTTGGAATTAATTTGGCGGATATTTTTAATAATGATTATTACAAATACATTGAGAAATAATAATATAAAATAAAAGGGAGATAAATAATCACCAAATGAGGTGGCATCACCAATGACATAGTCAAAGGTGACACCCCCTCATTTTTATGAGGTAATTTGTTATCTCCCCTTTATTATATTATTATCTCTTAATAATTAATTTATGTTAAATTAAATTATGTTTATAATATTGCAACATATATTTAATTTAAATATAAATTAATGTTGTTGGTTTTTAACCAACAACAATCTTGGCCATTGATTAATACATAGACCAACTTGACTGTTGGATTTATGTGTCCCATGGATTGAGATCCATTGGATCCCAACCTAGTATATAAGGAAAGATAACCTAGCCTTTCATGTGTACATAATTAACAGTTGTAGAAGCCTACTACTCTCTCTCTCTCATTCTCGCCCTCTCTCTTTCTTTCCTTTCAAAGGTGGCCGTCCACCTTGTATTGAGAAGGAGAGTCTCTCGCCTTCGCCTTCGACGACTTGAGGATCTCCTTCTTCTTTGGGACTGCTTGCTCTAAAGAAAGACGACGGATTTCGTTTGACAAAATCAGGGGATTCATTGCTTGGTTCTTCATCAAGGATTGTGGGAGGAATGCGTGTCATCATCGCGCCCGCAAGTGCATTCTTCGTGGATCAGACTTAAGACAGGATGATCTCTTGTTTGGGATCTCACGATTACAACCATACTCCAAGAGGTATTCCTTAT
Organism: Ottelia alismoides; assembly: GCA_037367405.1. Classification (NCBI taxonomy): domain Eukaryota; kingdom Viridiplantae; phylum Streptophyta; class Magnoliopsida; order Alismatales; family Hydrocharitaceae; genus Ottelia; species Ottelia alismoides. The sequence goes on along the minus strand of JAZKJV010000537.1, from coordinate 89,254 downwards.
ACTTTGTGGTTTGATGAAACGATCTGAGAAATGTTCTCGTGATCATGTGGTTTCATCACTTGTTAAAGATTTATATTTCCGCCGCATCTAGCGACTAGTGCGACTAGTTGCCCCGATTGCATATGATGCGGTCGATACACTTTCGTGATGTGCTTAAGAATTCTCAATATCCTTCAAGTGGTATCAGAGCCATAGGTCGAATAAGATTTTGGATATGATCCATAGACCTAGGACGACTTGGGTTTGAAAGGGTCGCGAAAGTTTTGTCGCATTTTAATTTTCGCACTTCTGTCTAATTGAAATTTTCAGTACTGTTTAAATTGTTTAAACACGAAATTTGCAATTGTATTTTTTTCTCATTAAATAAGGAAACCATAGGATCTGAGTTTATGAAATTTGAATTTCATTTGCTCAAGATATGGCCTTTTGAATATGCATATATTCACTGTTGCGGGAACTGCAGATCTAAACATGATTAATGAGTTAATTACTGTTTTTATCCGCCTCGAAATATGTGAATTATCACTTGGGTTCCTTAATAAATCAAATTGACAATCTTAGAAAACTGATTTTGCAATTTTTGGATTTAAATTGATCAAGATAAGTCAATTTTAGTGATTGTGGGTCACTGCTGGAAATTAACATCTTTTGATCATGAACCTTGTGATAAGTCATTCAAATATGATTAAGAAAATTAATAGTTAATTTTCTGAAATAATTAGTGATAAATATTTGTGAAATATTTAAAGAAATAATTATTTCATTAAATAACATTTTCCTAACCATAATGATAAGATAATTGATCTTGATCATTGGTTGATATGAAATCATCAACAAACTTTTTTTCATGAAGAACCTTAGTTTATCCTACAATAGTTGTAGGACAACTTTTACATGAAAACCCTCTTGCTTGAATAGGATTGGGGATTTGTTTAGCAAATCTCCTTATAATATAATCAAAATTATTTTGATGTATATTATATGGTATAATTTCGGTTGAAAAACCGATGAGCATCTCAAAGTACATGATGATCTATCTGGCATTATCCTTTCCTGAAGTGGATATGATGCCTAGTCGGAGAGCATTAGGGTCGCGGGTTGCAACGTATGTGGTCCATCCCACTCTCGTCGGTACTGGCCATGACATCGGGTAGGGACTCGATAATGCCGGAGAAGTCAAATTGTATTTTTCTAATTATTAAAATATGAATAATACGTACTTTGAGATTATACCTACTGTTCAAGTAATAATCAAGTTTGTAGATTGATGATTGGATTAATGATTAATTTAATGTGATTAAATTAATTATATCCAATTAACACTCTATTAAGAATAGATGTGTATTTCCCTTGGAAGAATTAATTATGTGAATATGATTCACGATAATTAATTATTACAATTTGAATATAAGGTGGAGGATCACATAAGTGACATCCATGATCTCCCGTCAAGGCAAAGAATTCCGTCGCCAGATGTTGTATATAGGAGACGCCTGTCCGAAGTGACAGATCCTGTATATGATTTATTTGGATCGGGTACTTTGCTTCTCGAAAGAGTAAGGTCGTATACATAGTGACCCCAATATCGGGTCCTCATATTATTGGGGCGATATTGGATTGCGTATAGCGAGTATTAAGCTTGTTGACGGTTGGTTCAATTAATAATGGGTCAACATCATCTTAGAGGTGGTGGGCCCAGGTGTTAAAGACCGAATTGGGAAATGCAAGTTGGACTTGCAAGGCGGAATGTGTTCCTGCTTCTTTTTATCGGAGTCGCAGGTTCTCATATTATTGGGATGCGATGAAGATAGGATAGGAGATCCCAGATCTTGCTTGAGATATAATGGTAAGTATATCTCTTACATTGAAAGTGATTAAGGGAATGAACTTTCGGTTTTGACAAGGCAAGACAACTTTGATATAAAAATTCCTAAATCAAAGTAAAATATGTATATTATACACTTATGCAGATTTCTTATTTCAGATAATCCTTCATTAAACCCACTCAATATTATACTTAATAATAACCAGTAAAAATATATTGGATTGGACTCATGATCCAGATATTGTACTTGCAATTGAACACATAATGTATGTGATTGCATTGTGCAAGATTCCTCAACATAATGATGTATGGCAATTAAATAAGACAATAAGACATCACCTTAGGATTCGTATGTCTCTATAGTCTTGATCTTTCATTGAGTGTACTTTGGAAAAGACATGTCAATGGTGATCGTAATTGTCGAATAATCCTTATAAAATAAAAGAAGATATTTGGCATAAATATGTGCTCTAGACATTTAATCATGAATGACATGATTCTCTGCATTATGCAGAATGGTGGCTCGAAAGAGATGATGTATTCCAAATGTTTGAATACCTACCTGAACCTATGTCTCTAAGAGTTGCGATGTATGTATATATGATGAGTGTCATCATTCTATTATCTATACTCAAGTCATTCATTGAAGCTTCATGATATTCATATTGTATGAATTTAATGAAGCATGTATAAATGTTGAAATGCTCTTACATTGAATTCTTTTGAATTTAACATAAGAGATCCTTAGTCTTAAGCAATGGTTGTTTATAGATGAAGAGAGCACAATGGAAGCATGGGTTGGACCCATGTGAGAAGGAAAGTCAAAGAGTTGATTGTACTTCTGTGACTTCCATATGACATCCAAAGAGTTGAATGAATGCCAATACTGCAATAAGTTGATGTGTTGATAGTATGACTATTAAATCTGTCTAAAATCCTTAGTGAAGGACTCAGATAGAGCATCAGAATAATCTACATATAATCATTGAGTCTGACATTTTTATTTCATGAGATAAAGTCTGACAATTGCATCCCAATCTTCTAATGACATTTGCAATTAGTTGCATATATATATTAGAAGATTAGAAATTTGATCATAAGGTTTAGTAGTCATCTACGTGGATATTGTTTTAATTGTTGCAGCAATCTCTGTTGGATAGATAAACTTCACATTCTCAGTGGGAGAGCCCTTAGTCTTGGAGAATGTCTCTATGACCTAGATAGTAGAGTACACTCATTGTTTGTTTCTAAATGTTGGAAATAAACATGAATTATGAGATAGAACTATCATAAAGAGTTATGATGGAAATATTTCAAATAGTAATCTAACATAGAGTGGACTCCACAAAATTAGAAAATTAATGAATGGTTCATTAAGATTTCTAATACTGAAAATCAAACCTTATAAGATCAATAGGAGGATGAAGATCATTTGACAATGATCTGGCATCAAGCCTTGGACATTTGTCTGTTGATTTGATTAATAGACTAGTAAGATATGAAACTTTAGAATGTCTAAAATTTCAAATCTTACATACTTGTGAATATTGTATTCAAAGTAAAATGTCCAATACACCCTTCTCTGAGAATGGTGTTAGATGTCGAGGTATTCAAGATCTCGTACATATTGATGTATGTAGATCATCTATATCATAGTAAACATTATGGATATGTGATATCTATTGATGATTATGTATGATACGAGATTTCTTCTCTTCACCTGAGAAACCTTTGAAATGTTCAAAGATTTCACAATTTTGGTTTGAAGAAAGATGAAATGAATTTGATCTAACCTAGGTAGCTTGTACCTGTTAGATAAAATTCAAAGAATACCTTATGAAGATATGAATCATTTTTATCTCACTCCTCCTGATAAACCTGAACTCAATAGAGTTGTAGGGAGATACAATTGGATCATGTGTGACATGATTTGATCAATGATTAAATTTATCATAATTACCTCTTAGTTTCCAGATATATATGTAGTAAAGACTACACTATATATCCTTAATAAGATTCTGTGCAAGTAAGCTGGAATTAAGAAATAGAGAGTGCTACTTCATTAGGAAAATAAAGGATGGTATTGGATACCTACTTTATGACCTTTGAGATACTTAAAAGATCTCACCTTTGAGAATGTGATTCTTGGAGGATTGAGACTCTTGAGAATCAAGATGAAAATGAAGAGAAGGAACTCATTTAATCTTGAGAAGATAATGAGGCTCCTGAAATCGGGAACTAAAAGGACAATTAAATATGAAACACTAATACCTCTTCAAATGAGTTTGAGGATGTATTCCATATCTTACAATGATCGGACTTCATGTGATGAAGCTCCTAATGATCATGACATGGACAGATGGATATTAGCAATAAAGTCTAAAGCAGACTTCATATACAAGTGTTGTATATGGACCCTCGAGGATCCACCTATAAGGGCTAGACCCGTTAAGGTGTAAATGGATCTTCAAGAGAAAAGGGAATCTGATGAGAAGGTAGAGACCTTCAAAGCACGGTTCGTAGCCATGAGCTACACACTGGAAGAGAAGACATTGCTTGCGATGAGACTTGCTCTTCGGTGACCATGCTTAAAATCATCAGAATATTGCTAACCTTCGCTACACAACTTGACTATTACATCTTCAATATGTAAGTCAAGATTGCATTCCTATAAAAATATCTATCTGAGGACATTCACATGAAGTAGCCTCAGGGCATCATGATTGGGGAAAGTAAGGTGTGAAAGCTAAAGAAATACATCTATGGACCCAAATAAGCTTCTTGTAGTTGGAACATCAGATTTGATGAAATCATAAGTGTTATGATTTCAGATAGAATCTTGATGTACCATGTGAAGCTTAGTGGGAGTGCCATTGTGTTCATCATGTTAAATGTAGATAATATCCTAATCATTTGGAATGATATAAGGATGATAATAAGTGTTTTATAGACTGACTATTCCATACCTTGAGATATGATCTCAAGAATACCTCTTAGATCTTAGTTCTGAAGTTGTTCAGAAGCAAAGAAAAGAGGGTATTGGGACTGTCACATTTGTAGTACACCTTGGACATATTCCATTCTTGGAAATTCCAAGAAAGGCTTCCTTCCCTTGATATTTTTTACTAACCTATCTAAAAGGATAGCACCTCAAAGAGTTGAGGAAGTGAATGCTAGAACTGCTTGCACCTGTGCATCAGTTACGAGAAGCTAAGTGTATGATAAATGTGTATAAAAGCCAGATATCTGCCATGCAGTGGGAGTAGTAAAGTGTTGCTAATCCTACAATGGAGAGAAAACACTTGATTGCAGTAATACGATGTCTGCAATCAAGTGTTTTCTGATGCAGTAATCCTCTGACCGGAGATAGCTGTGTTACTATATGTCTGATGTACATTTGGCAGACCGATAGGTTGATGACCTAACCAAGTCTATACACCGACGTGTTGGTGTGCATATAAGGGCATATGAGTAATACGATCTCTCAAAGGGATCATACAGGTTCACTACTAAACCAGAAGACATGAGCTCACTTGTGAGATATTGGGAAGAATCAAATTCCGTGTACGGTCCTCTCGCTTTGGAAGCTTGACTGAATTTGTAGATTTGATATATACTTTTGGAAAGTATACGATCAAGACCTAGGTATGATATATGCTTTTGGAAAGTATATGATCGATACCAAATCCCAATGATAAAATGAGAAACTTATTGATAAAACCCTGAAGAAGACAGTATAAAATTGATCTTGATCTTCGGGTTTGATCATGGGTCTTCCAGTATGCAGGATGTACATGTATTGGGAATACCTGAGGGTGATGTGATCATAAACGATTGTATAACCATGATGCTTCTATTCCGAGGGAGTGATGAAACAGATCTGGATTTTAGTGCTCTCAGTAGAGAAGCAATCTGATCTTGGTCTAAGTGTTGGACATTGGTCTGAATGAGATTCAGATGCAAATGAGATTAGATTTGCGGTCTTGATTTAATAAAGCATCTATGGGAGGTTCGTAAGATCTGGGTTTGAGATGAGATCTCAACATCCAAGTCACTATACATGGAACAATACAATCGCCCTGTCCTTATCTCCAAGCATCAGCGGAGAAAGCACATTATTCTTAAAGGGATTCAAGAATAATTAATTTGATGAATTACATATCCAAGCAAGAAGGACTTGATGATTAAATGAGATTTAATTATCAAGCATAATATGAATGAGATTCATATTGTGAGAATAATTATCCAAGATAATTAAATGGGATTTAATTATCAAGGATTAGAGAATGTGGATAATACTATCCATAATATTTGTGTATTATAAATATGATTTATAATATACATATATTGAAGAGAGAGAGAATTTTTGTAAATAGCATTTGTTAATTATTAATGTGGATTGGATTTACATTAATTGATTAATTAGAAATGCAATTTACAAATTAGTTTGGGTTGTGAATATGATTCACATATTTATCAATGGCATGATTGAAATATTCAAAAACTAATTTGGAATTAATTTGGCGGATATTTTTAATAATGATTATTACAAATACATTGAGAAATAATAATATAAAATAAAAGGGAGATAAATAATCACCAAATGAGGTGGCATCACCAATGACATAGTCAAAGGTGACACCCCCTCATTTTTATGAGGTAATTTGTTATCTCCCCTTTATTATATTATTATCTCTTAATAATTAATTTATGTTAAATTAAATTATGTTTATAATGTTGCAACATATATTTAATTTAAATATAAATTAATGTTGTTGGTTTTTAACCAACAACAATCTTGGCCATTGATTAATACATAGACCAACTTGACTGTTGGATTTATGTGTCCCATGGATTGAGATCCATTGGATCCCAACCTAGTATATAAGGAAAGATAACCTAGCCTTTCATGTGTACATAATTAACAGTTGTAGAAGCCTACTACTCTCTCTCTCTCATTCTCGCCCTCTCTCTTTCTCTCCTTTCAAAGGTGGCCGTCCACCTTGTATTGAGAAGGAGAGTCTCTCGCCTTCGCCTTCGACGACTTGAGGATCTCCTTCTTCTTTGGGACTGCTTGCTCTAAAGAAAGACGACGGATTTCGTTTGACGAAATCAGGGGATTCATTGCTTGGTTCTTCATCAAGGATTGTGGGAGGAATGCGTGTCATCATCGCGCCCGCAAGTGCATTCTTCGTGGATCAGACTTAAGACAGGATGATCTCTTGTTTGGGATCTCACGATTACAACCATACTCCAAGAGGTATTCCTTATACTTTGTGGTTTGATGAAACGATCTGAGAAATGTTCTCGTGATCATGTGGTTTCATCACTTGTTAAAGATTTATATTTCCGCCGCATCTAGCGACTAGTGCGACTAGTTGCCCCGATTGCATATGATGCGGTCGATACACTTTCGTGATGTGCTTAAGTATTCTCAATATCCTTCAAGTGGTATCAGAGCCATAGGTCGAATAAGATTTTGGATATGATCCATAGACCTAGGACGACTTGGGTTTGAAAGGGTCGCGAAAGTTTTGTCGCATTTTAATTTTCGCACTTCTGTCTAATTGAAATTTTCAGTACTGTTTAAATTGTTTAAACACGAAATTTGCAATTGTATTTTTTTCTCATTAAATAAGGAAACCATAGGATCTGAGTTTATGAAATTTGAATTTCATTTGCTCAAGATATGGCCTTTTGAATATGCATATATTCACTGTTGCGGGAACTGCAGATCTAAACATGATTAATGAGTTAATTACTGTTTTTATCCGCCTCGAAATATGTGAATTATCACTTGGGTTCCTTAATAAATCAAATTGGCAATCTTAGAAAACTGATTTTGCAATTTTTGGATTTAAATTGATCAAGATAAGTCAATTTTAGTGATTGTGGGTCACTGCTGGAAATTAACATCTTTTGATCATGAACCTTGTGATAAGTCATTCAAATATGATTAAGAAAATTAATAGTTAATTTTCTGAAATAATTAGTGATAAATATTTGTGAAATATTTAAAGAAATAATTACTTCATTAAATAACATTTTCCTAACCATAATGATAAGATAATTGATCTTGATCATTGGTTGATATGAAATCATCAACAAACTTTTTTTCATGAAGAACCTTAGTTTATCCTACAATAGTTGTAGGACAACTTTTACATGAAAACCCTCTTGCTTGAATAGGATTGGGGATTTGTTTAGCAAATCTCCTTATAATATAATCAAAATTATTTTGATGTATATTATATGGTATAATTTCGGTTGAAAAACCGATGAGCATCTCAAAGTACATGATGATCTATCTGGCATTATCCTTTCCTGAAGTGGATATGATGCCTAGTCGGAGAGCATTAGGGTCGCGGGTTGCAACGTATGTGGTCCATCCCACTCTCGTCGGTACTGGCCATGACATCGGGTAGGGACTCGATAATGCCGGAGAAGTCAAATTGTATTTTTCTAATTATTAAAATATGAATAATATGTACTTTGAGATTATACCTACTGTTCAAGTAATAATCAAGTTTGTAGATTGATGATTGGATTAATGATTAATTTAATGTGATTAAATTAATTATATCCAATTAACACTCTATTAAGAATAGATGTGTATTTCCCTTGGAAGAATTAATTATGTGAATATGATTCACGATAATTAATTATTACAATTTGAATATAAGGTGGAGGATCACATAAGTGACATCCATGATCTCCCGTCAAGGCAAAGAATTCCGTCGCCAGATGTTGTATATAGGAGACGCCTGTCCGAAGTGACAGATCCTGTATATGATTTATTTGGATCGGGTACTTTGCTTCTCGAAAGAGTAAGGTCGTATACATAGTGACCCCAATATCGGGTCCTCATATTATTGGGGCGATATTGGATTGCGTATAGCGAGTATTAAGCTTGTTGACGGTTGGTTCAATTAATAATGGGTCAACATCATCTTAGAGGTGGTGGGCCCAGGTGTTAAAGACCGAATTGGGAAATGCAAGTTGGACTTGCAAGGCGGAATGTGTTCCTGCTTCTTTTTATCGGAGTCGCAGGTTCTCATATTATTGGGATGCGATGAAGATAGGATAGGAGATCCCAGATCTTGCTTGAGATATAATGGTAAGTATATCTCTTACATTGAAAGTGATTAAGGGAATGAACTTTCGGTTTTGACAAGGCAAGACAACTTTGATATAAAAATTCCTAAATCAAAGTAAAATATGTATATTATACACTTATGCAGATTTCTTATTTCAGATAATCCTTCATTAAACCCACTCAATATTATACTTAATAATAACCAGTAAAAATATATTGGATTTGACTCATGATCGAGATATTGTACTTGCAATTGAACACATAATGTATGTGATTGCATTGTGCAAGATTCCTCAACATAATGATGTATGGCAATTAAATAAGACAATAAGACATCACCTTAGGATTCGTATGTCTCTATAGTCTTGATCTTTCATTGAGTGTACTTTGGAAAAGACATGTCAATGGTGATCGTAATTGTCGAATAATCCTTATAAAATAAAAGAAGATATTTGGCATAAATATGTGCTCTAGACATTTAATCATGAATGACATGATTCTCTGCATTATGCAGAATGGTGGCTCGAAAGAGATGATGTATTCCAAATGTTTGAATACCTACCTGAACCTATGTCTCTAAGAGTTGCGATGTATGTATATATGATGAGTGTCATCATTCTATTATCTATACTCAAGTCATTCATTGAAGCTTCATGATATTCATATTGTATGAATTTAATGAAGCATGTATAAATGTTGAAATGCTCTTACATTGAATTCTTTTGAATTTAACATAAGAGATCCTTAGTCTTAAGCAATGGTTGTTTATAGATGAAGAGAGCACAATGGAAGCATGGGTTGGACCCATGTGAGAAGGAAAGTCAAAGAGTTGATTGTACTTCTGTGACTTCCATATGACATCCAAAGAGTTGAATGAATGCCAATACTGCAATAAGTTGATGTGTTGATAGTATGACTATTAAATCTGTCTAAAATCCTTAGTGAAGGACTCAGATAGAGCATCAGAATAATCTACATATAATCATTGAGTCTGACATTTTTATTTCATGAGATAAAGTCTGACAATTGCATCCCAATCTTCTAATGACATTTGCAATTAGTTGCATATATATATTAGAAGATTAGAAATTTGATCATAAGGTTTAGTAGTCATCTACGTGGATATTGTTTTAATTGTTGCAGCAATCTCTGTTGGATAGATAAACTTCACATTCTCAGTGGGAGAGCCCTTAGTCTTGGAGAATGTCTCTATGACCTAGATAGTAGAGTACACTCATTGTTTGTTTCTAAATGTTGGAAATAAACATGAATTATGAGATAGAACTATCATAAAGAGTTATGATGGAAATATTTCAAATAGTAATCTAACATAGAGTGGACTCCACAAAATTAGAAAATTAATGAATGGTTCATTAAGATTTCTAATACTGAAAATCAAACCTTATAAGATCAATAGGAGGATGAAGATCATTTGACAATGATCTGGCATCAAGCCTTGGACATTTGTCTGTTGATTTGATTAATAGACTAGTAAGATATGAAACTTTAGAATGTCTAAAATTTCAAATCTTACATACTTGTGAATATTGTATTCAAAGTAAAATGTCCAATACACCCTTCTCTGAGAATGGTGTTAGATGTCGAGGTATTCAAGATCTCGTACATATTGATGTATGTAGATCATCTATATCATAGTAAACATTATGGATATGTGATATCTATTGATGATTATGTATGATACGAGATTTCTTCTCTTCACCTGAGAAACCTTTGAAATGTTCAAAGATTTCACAATTTTGGTTTGAAGAAAGATGAAATGAATTTGATCTAACCTAGGTAGCTTGTACCTGTTAGATAAAATTCAAAGAATACCTTATGAAGATATGAATCATTTTTATCTCACTCCTCCTGATAAACCTGAACTCAATAGAGTTGTAGGGAGATACAATTGGATCATGTGTGACATGATTTGATCAATGATTAAATTTATCATAATTACCTCTTAGTTTCCAGATATATATGTAGTAAAGACTACACTATATATCCTTAATAAGATTCTGTGCAAGTAAGCTGGAATTAAGAAATAGAGAGTGCTACTTCATTAGGAAAATAAAGGATGGTATTGGATACCTACTTTATGACCTTTGAGATACTTAAAAGATCTCACCTTTGAGAATGTGATTCTTGGAGGATTGAGACTCTTGAGAATCAAGATGAAAATGAAGAGAAGGAACTCATTTAATCTTGAGAAGATAATGAGGATCCTGAAATCGGGAACTAAAAGGACAATTAAATATGAAACACTAATACCTCTTCAAATGAGTTTGAGGATGTATTCCATATCTTACAATGATCGGACTTCATGTGATGAAGCTCCTAATGATCATGACATGGACAGATGGATATTAGCAATAAAGTCTAAAGCAGACTTCATATACAAGTGTTGTATATGGACCCTCGAGGATCCACCTATAAGGGCTAGACCCGTTAAGGTGTAAATGGATCTTCAAGAGAAAAGGGAATCTGATGAGAAGGTAGAGACCTTCAAAGCACGGTTCGTAGCCATGAGCTACACACTGGAAGAGAAGACATTGCTTGCGATGAGACTTGCTCTTCGGTGACCATGCTTAAAATCATCAGAATATTGCTAACCTTCGCTACACAACTTGACTATTACATCTTCAAGATGTAAGTCAAGATTGCATTCCTATAAAAATATCTATCTGAGGACATTCACATGAAGTAGCGTCAGGGCTTCATGATTGGGGAAAGTAAGGTGTGAAAGCTAAAGAAATACATCTATGGACCCAAATAAGCTTCTTGTAGTTGGAACATCAGATTTGATGAAATCATAAGTGTTATGATTTCAGATAGAATCTTGATGTACCATGTGAAGCTTAGTGGGAGTGCCATTGTGTTCATCATGTTAAATGTAGATAATATCCTAATCATTTGGAATGATATAAGGATGATAATAAGTGTTTTATAGACTGACTATTCCATACCTTGAGATATGATCTCAAGAATACCTCTTAGATCTTAGTTCTGAAGTTGTTCAGAAGCAAAGAAAAGAGGGTATTGGGACTGTCACATTTGTAGTACACCTTGGACATATTCCATTCTTGGAAATTCCAAGAAAGGCTTCCTTCCCTTGAGATTTTTTACTAACCTATCTAAAAGGATAGCACCTCAAAGAGTTGAGGAAGTGAATGCTAGAACTGCTTGCACCTGTGCATCAGTTACGAGAAGCTAAGTGTATGATAAATGTGTATAAAAGCCAGATATCTGCCATGCAGTGGGAGTAGTAAAGTGTTGCTAATCCTACTATGGAGAGAAAACACTTGATTGCAGTAATAAAAAAATCTTCATAGATGACAAGTTTTTTTGAGATATTGATCTCAAAGTCATATCTTCAAAAGCTCAAGACTTTATAGATAGAGATCGAAAAGATCTTAACTGTGGATACCTTGAGAGATAGTGATCTCTCAGAATAAGGGTATTCTGATAAGGATTATGGAAATACTGGTTATAATAATTACTGAGCAATAGTGTCAATGACACTATAATTTCTTTATCAAGATTGAGTATTGGTTGCATAAGATGTTACATTCGCATTGGATGCGAGCACTGTTACCTAGAGATATGCAAGTGCCGTATAAGGACTTGGCATAGTCTTTTGGGAACAGAGTGACTGATCAGCTTACTTAGCTATTTCTAAATAGCCTATGATTGTCACATGAGTGTGGGTTTAAATGATTAGCCCATTAATGGCTCTTTGGGCTAGTGGGAGATTGTTGGACATTTGAGCCCACAACGAGCCATTATGCAATAAATGTTATTGCGGATATCATTCTCTGATCTGAAATAAAGAATAATTAATTTGCATAATAGGTCCCTTAGTACAATTAGGGTTATGTACCATGGCTATATTAATGATCATACAGCTGTTGATTCAATTATTGAATCGTAGAGGGTGGTACTTAGATGAATATATAAAGAGTTAGATTGAGGACTCATCAAGCACCGTCAAATGATTGTTAAGATGTGATCTCCAGCCTGAGTAGGAGATGTCAATCCTTTCTCACATAGGCTGATATCTTCTGACCGACCTCTTGATGCAGGTCCTCTGCATAGGAATAGAGATTCGGAGGTGTCAGATTAGTTAGGTCCAAGAGTTGACATAACGAGATCGAGATAACCAAAGTCCTATGTCGTATGCTGTCACGATATAGGCACGCATCCTCTGACCGGAGACAGATGTGTTACTATATGTCTGAGTATGTACATTTGGCAGACCGATAGGTTGATGACCTAACCAAGGTCTATACACCGACGCGTTGGTGTGCATCTAAGGGCATATGAGTAATACGATCTCTCAAAGGGATCATACAGGTTCACTACTGAACTGGAAGACATGAGCTCACTCGTGAGATATTAGGAAGAATCAAATTCCATGCACGGTCATCTCGCTTTGGAAGCTTTACTGAATTTGTAGATTTGATATATACTTTTGGAAAGTATATGATCAAGACCTAGGTATGATATATGCTTTTGGAATGTATATGATCGATACCAAATCCCAATGATCAAATGAGAAACTTATTGATAAAACCGTGAAGAAGACAATATAAAATTGATCTTGATCTTCGGGTTTGATCATGGGTCTTCCAATATGCAGGATGTACAGGTATTGGGGATACCTGAGGGTGATGTGATCATAAACGATTGTATAACCATGACGCTTCCATTCCGAGGGAGTGATGAAACAAGTCTGGATTTTAGTGACTCCTCTCAGTAGAGAAGCAATCTTATCTTGCTTCAAGTGTTGGACATTGGTCTGAATGAGATTCATATGCAAATGAGATTAGATTTGCGGTCTTGATTTAATCAAGCATCTATGGGAGGTTCGTAAGATCTGGGTTTGAGATGAGATCTCCACATCCAAGTCACTATACGTGGAACAATACAATCGCACTGTCCTTATCTCCAAGCATCTGCGGAGAAAGCACATTATTCTTGAAGGGATTCAAGAATAATTCATTTGATGAACTACATATCCAAACAATAACGACTTGATCATTAAATGAGATTTAATTATCAAGCATAATATGAATGCGATTCATATTGTGAGAATAATTATCCAAGATAATTAAATAGGATTTAATTATCAAGGATTAGAGAATGTGGATAATACTATCCATAATATTTGTGTATTATAAATATGATTTATAATATACATATATTGAAGAGAGAGAGAATTTTTATAAATAGCATTTGTTAATTATTAATGTGGATTGGATTCACATTAATTGATTAATTAGATATGCAATTTACAAATTAGTTTGGGTTGTGAATATGATTCACATATTTATCAATGGCATGATTGAAATATTCAAAAATTAATATGGAATTAATTTGGTGGATATTTTTAATAATGATTATTACAAATACATTGAGAAATAATAATATATAATAAAAGAGAGATAAATAACCACCAAATGAGGTGGCATCACCAATGACATAGTCAAAGGTGACACCCCCTTATTTTTATGAGGTAATTTGTTATCTACCCTTTATTATATAGTTATCTCTTAATAATTAATTTATGTTAAATTAAATTATGTTGATAATGTTGCAACATATATTTATTTTAAATATAAATTAATGCTGTTGGTTTTTTAACCAACAATAATCTTGGCCATTGATTAATACATAGACCAGCTTGGCCGTTGGATCTATGTGTCCCATGGATTGAGATCCCTTGGATCCCAAACTAGTATATAAGGAAGTCTAACCTAGCCTTCATGTGTACATAATTAAGGGTTGTAGAAACCTACTACTCTCTCTCTCTCTCTCTCTCATTCTCACCCTCTCTCTTTTTCTCCTTTCAAAGGTGGTCGTCCACCTTGTATTGAGAAAGAGAGTCTCTCGCCTTCGCCTTCGACGACTTGAGGATCTCCTTCTTCTTTGGGGCTGCTTGCTCTAAAGGAAGACGACGGATTTCGTTTGACAAAATCAGGGGATTCATTGCTTGGTTCTTCATCAAGGATTGCGGGAGGAATGCATCTTATCATCGCGCTCGCAAGTGCATTCTTCGTGGATCGGACTTAAGACAGGAGGATCTCTTGTTTGGGATCTCAGGATTACAACCATGCTCCAAGAGGTATTCCTTATACTTTGTGGTTTGATGAAACGATCCGATAAATGTTCTCATGATTATGTGGTTTCATCCTTGTTAAAAATTTTAATTTCCGCCGCATCTAGTGACTAGTGCGACTAGTTGCCCCGATTGCATATGATGCAATCGACACGCTTCCGTGATGTGCTTAAGGATTCTTAATATCATTCAGGGAGAATGAGAACTCTCGCTCACTATCTGAATCTGGCGAAGGCATCTCTGCTGGACTGTCTCTGCTCTGTAGGGAATCAACCTCGTCTCCAGCTGTAGACTCAGTAAAAGTCAGGCAATGTATCAAATCATTAAACTCTGCCCAGTCAATATCTGACTCCGAGGGATTTGTTTCAGAATCACAAAAATCTGCCTCACGATCGGGAACCTGATCTGCTGCCTGAGATGTGTCCTGAACCAGGAATGCGCTCTCCAAGCTCTCCTCTGCTTGCGTCTCTGCTTCAGCAAACTCTGTAGGTGAGAGGATGGCCTGTGCGACTGGATCTGCCCAAACTGCCTCGTCATCTGTAATCAAGAAATCGCAGTCCTGGTGGATGTCTCGCCCTGCCTTTGTCATCTGCTTTGAATCGGAAGTCGTCTTTGAGCAAGCTGAATCTCTGGCATTAGTCTCCTCGACCGTCTCTATTTGTATTCTCTCACCCTCGATGTGAAAGTACACCTTCCCGCTATCATGGTAGGACACTACCTTGGCTGTGGCCAAGAACGAGCGTCCTAGAATGATCGGGGTATCGGTCATGGAATCAGGGATCTCCATGTCCAACATAACGAAGTCCACAGGGAATTTCAGGTCCTGAATCGTAACGACAACGTCAATCAGCAACTCTTCGGCCTCTTGACAGACCGATCAGCAAATTGAAGGACCATCCTACTCTGTCGGAGAGGGCCCATCTCGAAGCGGTCGAGAAGGGCTGCCAGAAGTAGGTTGATCGAAGAACCACTGTCTAATAGAGTGCGGTCGAACCTCTACTCATGGATGTGGCATCTGACATACGAGGCTCCTGCATCTGGCCTCTTGGCTGGCAGACGGTTCTGAATCACGAAACACATGGCACGAGTAAGCACATGGATCTTTGACTGATGGTTCCGCCTCTTCCTCCTAACTGTGGTCCTGTCTCTGAGTGATCACTGGAAGAGAGGTATGTGCTCCAAGGCCTCCTGTAGAGTCAGCTGTATCTGAAATCTGTCCATCATATGCTGGCTGAACTCTATCTGATGGTTCTTTTTGGGATTTTTTCTTTTCTGCCCCTAGGCAAGTGAAGTGCTCGAGGAACGGGGACTACAGGATCCTTCTCAGATGAAGGACTAGGAGAGGGTCTGGAATACTCATGAATAACATAATCCACACATACATCATCAAGCAACACAGGTGGATCCGAAAATAACCCTTTCCTTTATTTGCAGAAACATCCTGAGATACATGTACAGAAGGAAAAACAATAGGACTAGCAGAACTGAAATGCTGGCCTCAGTACCACCCTCGGCATCTGGACTCGCGGCATCAGTACCGCGCTCTGGCTCAGCAACTGAAATGGCGGCGTCAGTACCACCTCCTCCATCTAGTGAAGCGACGGCCTTAGTACCGTCGGTGGGATCAACATCCATGGTGGCGTCAGCACCACCGTCTTCATCTCTCGTGGCATCAACACCGCTCTCCTCCTCGCCTGGCGCTCCAGAAGTGAAGTGGGATCGTCGCTCAGACGAGGCACCGTCTGCTGGCATCCTTCCGCTCCTAAGTGTAACAAAGTCAGCATCAAACATATATCAGTCATATCACCAAGTGAAGCACTAGGAGTGGTAATCTCAATGAACTCTACCTGCTCAGACTTCCTCTTGAGGTTGTTCGGGTTCGGCTCGATCTGGGTAGGGATGACAACCTTCCCTCTCACTATCTCCCGCATCTCCTAGCGGAACTCATCCATCTCCCGTCGAAAAGTAACCTGCTGCTCGGTCATGAGGCAGGCTAGATCATCCATGGCGGGGTTCTCATAGGTCGGCCCATGAGAACCCGATAGGTGGCCTTGCTGGTAGTGAGGCTGCTGCTGGTGAGGGTGAGAGGGGTACTGCTGATGATACTGCTGCTGCTGAGGCTGCTCACGCCTCCAAGACTGTCCCTGCTGATAGGGACGAGGACCATACTACTAGTGCTGGGATGGCTGTTGCTGATGGTGTAATAGGGGCTGGGGCTGCTGGTGCTTCTCACGCTATTGGCCATACTGGCCACCCTGAACTGGTGGCTGCTGCTGGGAACTGGCGACTCCGGCCGGCCAGCAGAATCCGGGATGGTCTCGTCGAATACTGGGCTGGAGTCGATCGTACCAAATCCCGTTGACATCCATCTACGGCTCCGACTCGTAGGTGGGTAGAGGAAGTACTGCCAGGGACTGATCCAGCTGGTAGACCACCATCTGAATGTCCTGGGATGGTGGTGGCTGGTAAAACGGTGGTGGCTGCTGGTACGACTCCGCCTGTACAAGGTGAACCTATCTAGCCTAATTGGAGTGCTGGGATGAGCTACCACTGCTGCTCGGATCTCCTCGTGACCGAAGACAGGGCTGAGAAGCCGTCTGTGCCTCCAGGAGACACACGAGCTGTGTCTTCAGGTCACTCAGCGTCTGTGCCATCTGATCCATCTACTATATGCCCTGGCACTGCTTATTCTCGATCAACTCGATCCGGTCCATCTTCGTGCTGATGATGCCCATGTCTGTGGCTGTAGAATCGATCTGTGCGGCTGCCGCAGATGAAGTACAAGGACCGTCATCGACCCGTGCTATTCTCTGATACTGCACGACCTGTGGCTGGGGACGTCCCTGAGTGTAAAGTCAGGTCTGGGACATCACAGTGTAGTTCTCGGCCATCTCCTCATAGATCACCCAAACCTGATCCTTATCCTTGGCGAAGTAGGAACTGCCACAAGAAGCATTCACCAGGCCCTACAGCTCTGGTGTCAGTCCGTAAAAGAATATCTGAACTAGGTTCGGCTTCGAGATGTCATAGTGCGGGCATCTGTTGGTAAGCTCTCTAAACCTCTCCCATGCCTCGTGAAACTGCTCATTGGGGAGCATGGAGAAGTTGCTGATCAGGGCCCTCGCTGCATTGGTCCGCCCGAGTGGATAGTACTTGTTCAAGTACTTGGTGCTTAGCTTCTCCCAGGTGTACAAAAATTTCCCCAAATGCTTCAGCCAGTTGGCTACTCTATCAACAAGGGAAAAGGAGAAGGCAATCATCCGAATCGTGTCCTCGTCCACCTGCCGATCGTGGACTGTGCTGCAGATCATCTCAAACTCCTTGAGATGCAGATGGGGCTCCTCAGTGGCGAGCCCGTGGAAGCGGGGAAGAAGCTGAAGTGTCTGTGAGGGGAACTTGAAGTCCCCCACGATCGTTGGAAGAACGATCCACCGGTGCGTCAGTGTCGATCCGGGGGTGTGCAACTCCCGCATCGATCTCGGCTGCTCTGCTGCTGCTGCCGGCTGGACTGACTCCTCTGGCTGATCTGGATACCTCGCTCTTGCGGCTCTCGGCTGATCTCTCGCTGTCCTCAGCCTCTCCATCTTTCTTCTCATCTCCACCATGAAGGCTCCCTGATCCCGTATCTGGCGCTGCATCGTCTCGAGGGAAGGCAACATGGTATTGTTGATCGCACCCTGGTCCAATACGTATGTCGTCATCTCAGGTCACTGACCCTCGGTGCGCTCCTCACTGTTAATCATGGTATCTGAAAAGGCAAAAGACCCAAACTCAGGTGCCGATAAATCATCTATCTGTTGTCTCTCATCTGGCACTAGTATCTCTGGACTGGTAGAAGGGTGGTCAAGGAGGAACAGGGAGGAATCGAACTCGGGTTCGGAGAGCAGGTCTCGACTCTCACGAACCAACCTGGATGAACGAGCCGGAGTGCTAACAAGTAGTGCAGCCAGAGGCTACCTAAGAGACTTCCTTCCCATCATCTTGATCTGGAGAGTAGGGCGGATGAGATCTGTAAACACACAAAATGAGCAGACAAACCCCAGGTTCACCTACTCAATACAGAGTTGAAGATCGTAAAGGTTCGGTCAATTATCTTGTCAATTTTTATTTAGGTGATAACTCAGTCTATCAGAGCGGTTACGCGAGTTGATAGGAATCCAATCCTCCCAACAGAGTGTCCCGTATAAAAGGTCGGTAGTCTGATCGGAGATCGGATATGACACTAGCCTAGTGTGCGGGTCGCTCTCTCGCTCATCCAAACCAGACAAGGAGGGGGTTGCTCTCCCCAAGATAAATTTTTAAGTGAGGTGTCTTTTAGGGTCAAATGTGTTTAGCCGTCCCAATTTTATAACTTTTTTATGTATTTTTCAAGCAAACAACGGCTAACGAATTTTTCGGTTCTCCTAGTTATTTTAGTCCGAAAACAGAGGGAGAAGACGAAATATCTGATGCGCGAAGAAATCAATGATGCATGCAGAGTAAGAGATGCATACCTGACTCCAGCAGTCTACATGTAGAGTGATCCGCGCATAAAAGTAAAGACTGAAAATAAACTACCTATATGATGCACGAGAATCCGGCCTTAAACAGAGCAATTTCTACACGATAAGAACAGTAGCCGGGTACTCAAACCTAAGTCCGGAGTCCCATCTTGGGAGCCACTCGGTGTCCGCCACAACGGATCCTGCACGCGCTGTATGTGACTCCTCAAGGCACGTGGACTAGAGTCTAAGTTATCCGACTTTTTATTGTGATTTAGTTAATTAGGTTCAATTACGATCTAATAGGTGCAAGCAGATTATTAGGGTTTGGATCCTAATCAATTACGTCACAATCAGAAGAAAATCCTAAGCTAAGGCCAAAACCGCTTAAATCAGACAGACAGTTAATAATAAAATGCGAGAAAAACTGAAAACCGACGAAAAATGCGGTGAGGTCCTCCGAGCACACCGGTGCTCGGCGAAATAGACCTCGGTAGTCACCAATAAAGTCCAAGTGTCTGTCCTGTATTATTACAATAATAGTCTTGCTGACAATAAAAGTAAACTACTCTACATTAAGCTACGGCTATCTGCACGGCTATTCCACGGCTCCCGCACTCCTGCTCGACTCCTCGCACTCTCCTGCGGCTGTATGCAGAAAAGAGCCACCTCCGACTCCCGCGGTTGCTTCGGCTTCCGAAAAAGCCGCCTCAGTCCTCGGGCCCTCGTAAGAAGAAGAGACAAAAATGTGTCAAACCAGATTATTATAAAAATATGCAAATAAAATCAGACAAAAGTATCCACAAATATCTACAGAAAAGCCGCAAAAAAGAAAATCGCGAAAAATCGAAAACGAGTACTAAGCCATATTCCCCGGCAACGGCGCCATTGTGATGAGCCGAAAGTCCCACAAAATCCGAATAGGGATAAAATCAATCAAGGGTCGTTACGACCTAGATCTCGCAGATTGAACTCAACAAGAAAAATCAGACCACCAAACAAGAATAATCAGTCAAAAAGCCGAATAGCGGTCTTGCTATTTATTTAACCTGATATAGCGACCATGGTTAAACTCAAGGAGCAAGGATTATCCAAGTGTCCTACAAAGTAGTCAGAAGATGAATAAAATAAGAAAATGTATTTTTGGTGGATTTTATGTATTTTTATTTTTTTGTATTTTTAAATATAAAGAAAATGAGGAAAAAGGGTAAAAAGCACACAAGCACAATTTATTAAACACTAAAAAACAAACCAGGAAATTAAAATAAAATTATTTTTGTGTTTTTTATATTTTTAAGTGTTTTTAATAATTTTCTCAGAATTTTGTGATTTTTAGTTGATTTTATAAAAATAGAAAAAGATAAAAAATCAGAATCAATGTGCAACAAGATTTGAAAGGCTAATTAAAAATATATCACTACAAAAAAAGGCGGGATTGGTGTGCACATAAATGCTCGTTATGTGCATGCCTAGTGCCCGCCATGTGCACGCCCGAGTGGTGGGCGAGCACATGTGCTCGTTCAGGGCGTGCTCGCTTATATGAGAGTCGCTCCAACTGGTGGGCGAGCACATTGGGACGCTACGTGCTCGCCCGCTGTCTGGCGTGCACAGATGTGCTCGCCGAAGTGATCACCCCCATTAAATATGGAGATCAATGATAGAGCACCTGGCGAGCACATGTGCTCGCCCAAACTGATTTCCAGAAAAAAATTATACAGGTTCGACAGGGTTTTTATGCCCTGTCGAACCTGTATAGCCTGCCAATAAACCACTGCAGGTGCTTATAAGAGCTCCCTAAGGGTATATATATTACAGCAGTTCGTTAACTAAGATACCTAGCACTGACAAGTGAAAGTCACGCAATATACATGAACTTAGAAATAAACACTCAAATTTAACATCTAAATATTACAAATATATGTTTGAAGCAACATCAATAAGTAAATTACAACAAATTATATTATCAAAGTTCATATAAATTAAAAGATGTGCTAAAAGTTTAACAACAATACAAGTCAAAACCAACAAAAAATTACTTCTCCTTTGATCTAAAAATTTAGATATTAAACCCTACTTTGATTTCTTTTTTTCCATCTCATTTTCTTTGAACCCCGCATACATGTGTGCCTCTTCTTCAGGGTCGTTCTCCTCCTCCTCTTCGTCATCAGATTCAATCTCTTCAGGTTGAGATGCACGCCCTTGCGACCTATATTATATATGGAAGATATATATCTATTACTTGCATTTTGTAGATAATATAAAATTATTACTCATTCTATAAGTAGAATACTTACATGTACGCCGTGAACTCTTCTCGGAGCTTCGTCACCTGATCCACCATCATCGCGATCTGCGACTCCATTGGAATTGATGATTGGGACAGATGTGGTTGTGTATACGATGGTTGAGAGTATGCAGAATAGGAGTGACGATGTTCCTCCACATAATATGGAGGAAGACCACCAAACGTCTGCTTCCTGTTCGCCACAACGTCCCTCTCTTCTAACACCTTATATGATTTTCATTGTTTAATATAAAATTATATATTAGAAATGAGTATAGTAAGATAATATTTATCTATACCTGCTTCCAGATCGTTTTATCAAATGGTGGTTGCTCTCCAGTTGGATCGACCCCCCATTTTTCTGCAGATAGTACCAAATAACGATCCTGAAATACAAAGTTTAATATATATATATATAAACGAGTTATAATATATCATTTAATTGAAAATAAATTGATAGACTTACCAATAATTCTCCTGCTTCAAGAGTGGACCATTGCGACTCTCCTTCTCTCACACTCATGTGGGACCTCGACTACCACTCCTGAAAAGAGGATTCCCTTTCCAACCTAGCTGCCTGAAATTTTTTTAAGATGTAATAACAACATTGCATTATATTAAAGTAGATCTCCAAAAATAATTTTTAAATCGTAATACCATCTCCGCTCTAATCTGATTGTGGCTTTTAAAGCCACTTGTCGACTTAATCCTTTGTTTTTGGCGGTTTGTCCTTCCCGCCGTAGATCTTCTTCCAAACTCTGCATCCGCAACGAATGCATCACAGAAATCCACCCATCTGCAAGGATTATGTTATGATTATTGATTATTTTAAAAATTTTATTATAAATTATTTGACAAGTACAATAACTATCCTCCGTACACCATGTTGGCGGGAACCTCTTCATCTCCTCAAAATTGATCTCCTCGCATCCCGTCTTCGCATGCGAGTCTCTCCTTGCCTTGAAAAATGTATCGCTCATTCTCTTTTCTGTCAAACGAATGAAGGCTCTATGATAAGCCTCCTTCCCCAGACAAGAGCCAAGGCGAAACCTAATCTAAAATTACAATAAATTATCAAATACAAAAAACTTGACCAAAAAATTATGTATCACTTCTTAGAAATTTTTCTTACCAGAAACTTGTCAAACAGTCTCTCCTGTTCTGCAGCAGGGATGCGACATCATGCAAATTGCATGGAAGTCAAGTGTGTCTTTATTATGTTGGTTATCTCCTTTGCCACCCTTTTGCTATTCAAAAAATCCCTGCATTTACTAGAAATTTTAAATATGATACAATTTATAAATATTTGGAAAAATTTTAATGATAAAATCTATAAAAAATTTACCTCTCATCCGCCGTAACCTCCAACAAAGGGTGGGACGCCGACGTCTGTCCAACTGCAGTAGGTAAAGGCACGGAGGTGCTCGAACATCCAGAAGAAGGAGAATCAGAACCCATCGATGTCCGTGCTGGTATGGGGACCTGGACTGGGAACGCTGTAGGGGCTGCTGAGGTAGATGGCTCTCTATAGCCTCCTACATAAAAGGGTAGCTGTGGATAACCAAGAGATTCGTAGTAGGCTATCACCCGACGGACCTCGTCGGACTGTGAATCAAGAACAACATCCAGGGTGGAATGCCTACTAGACGAAGGTGTGTCTGAGGAAGATGGACGATTGGACCTATGTGATCCATGCACCCCGCCACGTCCAAAACCTGCCATGACTGTAATAATGATGTAATAGTTAATTACATATTTATTACTTAAGATTTTAGTTAATTCGATTATAATTGTGTAATAAAACTTACAACTAATCTTCATCATTTATTTCGGTGGGATTAAAGGATATTTCTTCATTTTCTGAGTTTTCTGAGTCATCATTTCAGGAGTCAGTATCATCTTGTAAGTCAACACAAAAAACTTCATTATTAGCCAATCGAATCGATTCGATAATTGAGACTTCTTCTGTTAAGTCTATTCGTTCATGTGTCGGTGTGAATGCTTCATCTATGTCATCTTCCTTATGAGTGTAATCATTAGAGATATAACCTCGAGAATTTATCTTCACAACATTTACTGTTTCAACGCTCTTTCTCTTCTTTGATATTTGTAGGAGATAACATACTTGATCCGCTTGAGATGCTAAGACGAATGGTTCAAATCTGCATATAAATTTTCTTTGTACCACATCGACAATGTTATTTCTTCTATCGAGTACTACACCTCCATTGGGTTCATACCAATCACATAAGAAAAGAACTACTTTATTCAAACCTGGTATACTATATTCCACTTCTAGTATCTCCTTTAAAATTCCGTAATAATTCATATGATCTTCCTCATAACAAGATCCGCGAACCATCACTCCATAATTTTGAGTTGTTAAATATTTACCGGAATTTAAGGTATGAAAATGATACCCATTGCTGTAGTAAGAGTTGTATGATCGAACCTTATAAACAGGACCTTCTCCAAAATATTTTAAAATATGAGAATAGAAATAACCATCGTTCAACTGTTTTGAGCGGTCTTTAAACTAAGCTGGAAATTGATTCCAATAGGCGCTCAGAACTTCGTCATCTGAATACATATGATTTTTCTCAATAATTTTCTTCCTAAAT
Source organism: Ottelia alismoides (assembly GCA_037367405.1). Classification (NCBI taxonomy): domain Eukaryota; kingdom Viridiplantae; phylum Streptophyta; class Magnoliopsida; order Alismatales; family Hydrocharitaceae; genus Ottelia; species Ottelia alismoides. Next base: position 64,829 of record JAZKJV010000537.1, on the reverse strand, counting down.
TCCTTAAAATTAGTAAGAGAAACATAAGAATTACTTGAACATGAATATATACATAAAGTAAGACAAATACTTACTGAACACATGGTGTTATTTCCTCGCAATTGTCTAATACGTATAACTCTACAGCATCCTTCTCTTGTTTTGATAAGAAACGTTCAGTTGCTTTTCCTATTATATGAGTGGATGGACAAAAGATACTGATACAAGGTTCTTCATCAGAGTAAATTGTCTCATTCCTCCTGCATCTATTGTGGATAGTCTCCACATCTTCTGGAAGATATCTTGCGCAGAATGTTGTGACTTCCTCATATATATATATTGTGAACTTGTAGATCCTTCAACTTTACTTTTGTTTCGGACCTTTCTTTTAAGAAAGAACATAAACCTATAAGAAAGTAGGTTAACATTTTATTGAAATAGTAAAAAATGCAAGGAGATTATAATATTTTTAATTACCTTTCAAATGGATACATCCAACGATATTTTACGGGCCCTCCTAATTTTGCTTCCCATGGAATGTGAATCATCAGATGCTCCATCGAATCAAAAAATGAAGGCGGAAATATCTTCTCCAAGTTACACATAATCACAGGAATATTTTTATGAAGATAATCCATCTCCATGTGGTGTATGTGTGACGAGCATAGCACCTGGAAAAATCTGCTAACATCTGAAAGAGGATCGACAACATTTTTTGGTAACAATCCTCTGAACACTAACGGTAGCAATCTTTCCATAAAAACATGGCAGTCATGACTTTTCATTCCCTTAAATGTAAACTTCTTCAAATCGACCAAATTGGAAAAATTTGATGCATATCCGTCTGAAAACTTCAATTTGCTTGTCCATTCACAGACAAGCTTAACTTGATTTCTATCTAAGGTATACTTTGCTTTGGGAACTTCAACCCTTTTCCTTTATATGCAATTCTGGCCGATTGCATATGATTTGTAAATCACGACTAGACTTTACTGTATCTTTTGATCGACCGGTTACATTCATAACAGTATAGAAGATGTTATCAAATATATTTTTCTCTATATGCATAACATCTAAGTTGTATCGTATCAGTAACTTACTCCAATATGGTAACTCCCAAAATATACTCTTCTTAATCCAATTATGACTGTCACCAAAACCATGAAGATTTTTTTGTTTTATCTCCATTCTCTAAGGCTGATTTCTCCAATTGTTCCAAGTTTGATAATATAATATCGCCTGTCTTAAATGGTGGAGGATCTGAAAGATCAATTGTGTTCCTTTTAAAAGACTACTCCTGTCTTCGATATGGATGATTATTTGGAAGAAACTGTCTGTGAAAATCAAAAAAATATGATTTCTGACCGTGTTGAAGCTGTAATGATTTAGTACTTTCCATACAATATGGATAACTTTTACGTTCATGCGTACTCCATCCAGATAACATTCCATATGCTGGGAAGTCATTTATCGTCCAAAGCAAAGTTACTTTCATGTTAAATGTTTGACTCTTATTAGCATCATATGTATCAACTTCATCGACCCATAACATTTTCAACTCATCGATAAGAGGACGCAAATAAACGTCAATGTATTTTCCCGGATGTGTTGTTCCTGGTAACAACAACGAAAGAAACATAAACCGTCGCTTATTACATAACCATGGGGTAGCTTGTATGGTGTTGTCATTACTGACCAACAAGAGTAATCTTTACTTCTTCCATGAGAATTAAACCCGCTTGTACATAAACCTATAACGCAATTCCTCTTTTCATCGTTAAATGTAGGAAAAGCTGACATCAATTCTTTCCAACAATCAGACTCGGATGGATGCTCCATGTACTCATCGACTTTATGTTCCGCGTACCATGTCATGTACTTCGCCGTTTCTTTGCAATAATATAGTCGTTTCAATCTCGGAGTCAACGGAAAATAACGTAAAATCTTTCTCGATATTTTTGTTCCACTCTTACTAGCCGTTTGATATCTTGGCTCATTACATTCAGGACACCGTTGTAAATGTTGGTGTTCACCGTAATATAAAATATGGTGATTTATGCATAAGTCTATTTTAACTTCCGCTAAACCCATCTTCCGCATCATCTTTTTTGTTTTGTAATAATTATCAGGTAATTCTGCATCTTCTGGTAACATTTTCTTAATAATCCTCAACATTACATCAAAATTATGATCGGTCATATTATACTCCATCTTCATCGATAGAAGATCTGAAACCACAGAAAGTTTTGAATATGTCTTGCAACCCAATCACAATGGCTCTTCCACTTTTTTCAACAGCTCGTAGAATTCTGCAGACTCTCCATATGATTCCTCATCATCTAAAAAAGTATCATTAAATTCTGGACCCGCAACGTCCATAACCATATCTGCAAAAGGATTAATATTGTCAGCTTCTTCCGCATCATTCATACTGTCCTCGAAATCCTCACCATGCCTCCACCAAATATGATATCCTTCCATGAAACCCATTATATAAAGATGTAACTGAGTTTCATCTTTTGATCTCTTCCTCATTAGACGACATTTCTTACACGGACACAAGATAGTTCCATCTGAATCCACGATACAGGAACCTTGTGCGTAAGCAAATTGTATAAATTCCTGAACACCTCTTTGAAAGGTATCTGCTATACGTCCATCTACTACACGGTTGTACATCCACTCTCTATTTGTCATATTGATGAACCTGAATTAAATAATTTATAATGTCAAATCTAGGAAATTGAGGATATCTAAACATATCACATTATTGAGATAAAAGATGAGAAGAGAAGTGTATTAATTATGCTATCACTTGAGCCCATCCATAAGGATTCAAACTTACTAAAAGATGATCGTTGTTACAAGCATCTTTATTTCTAACGAACATTCGGCAGCATAACCCTGCATCTCTCCCATATAACTCATAAATCAATCGCAATTAACTATCAAAATAATCATATTAGTGATTATTTCGATAGTAAACTATGATTGATTTGGTATACCGAAGAGGAAAGGGTTATGAACCGAATTTCCGTAAGAAATAAAGAGCTTGTAACAACGATCACCTTTTAGTAAATTTGAATCCTTACGGACCCCCCTAGTCCGGGATCTCCAAACTAAGGAAAGCTAATATAAATGTAATACTTTAAGATCACTTTACGTCATACATTTGTACGTGCTACAAATGAGACTATAAAATAATCTTAGAATATTTATTCATTTATATTAGCCGAGCAATTACATAAATTTGGTTGGTTAACGATGGGGATAGGGATAAGTGTGATCCTAATTTAGTGCCTAATACAGTACTTGGGTTACTAAAAGTTGAGGGGCACCTACAAAAAAATTCAAACCTGCAAACATCAAAATCCACGACCATTGGTCTGGGATAAACATCCCAAAGTGAGTCCAATAGTGCTGTGAAAAAATAAAAAATAACACAATTAGAGGTGATCAAATCCTCCAATGTGTTGCACACGCCTCCTGTTGTGCAGGGCCACACACCACCCGGTGTGGAAGGGCGCACTGTGTGTGAAGGATTTTGTTCGATTTAGTATTCTAATTAGTGGTTAGCATTTTAGCCTTATAATTAGTTAACCTAACTATAAGTTAATGTGATATACTTGGTCACATTAACTAGAATTTAATGTGATAATAAATTATCACAAAAGAAACATTGGTGTATATCATATCTCATATCAACAGGATATGATATTTTCGAACTATTATTAATGATGTTCATCATATCTAATATCTACACTATTGAAGTTGGCTAATTAATGTTATTCACAAGTTTCATAACTAATTTTTTAAGAAAATTAACAATACTAACTGGTCTAGATGTTGTAATGGACATTTTATCATGTATACTTTACAAAGTCTAAACATAATGTTGGTTGAGGCATTTTATTGAACATCTACAGGGCATAAAATTATACATATTATTGAGACAAGCACAATCGAAATTACAACATTATAGTGATTCACTATTATCCTAAACATGTAAAAAACATTTAAACTATCAAAACAATACACTATATCCAATAAAAAAAAATCAAAAAATTGAAACCCTAAACTATCGAAACAATACAAATATCTAATGAAATCTTAAAAAAAGAGAGAGGAGGAAGGATTATACTGAATGGTAGATGTATATCTACTCGAAAGACGAAAATGACGGGAGTCGGTGTCGGGGCGGAGGGGTGGCGGGTCGCCGAAGGGGAGATTTTGGGGGAGGGATGCGTGAGAATGAGGAAGAAAGGGACGCCTGAGGTTCTGTTTACAGACTTGGGTGAGCACACTTACGTGCTCGCCAGGCAGTCGCCAGGTGCTCGCCCAAAATTTACCAGGCGCTAAAGTTATCCGCGCAAAGAAATTCAAGTGGGCGAGCACATGTAAGCGAGCACATGTGCTCGTCCAAATTGGTAATCGAGCCGCTCCACATAATGCAAACCGGCGACCCCCATGGGCGTGCACATGTGCTATTCGTGTGCTCGCCCATGTTTGAGCGAGCACTTGTGCTCGCCTAGTGCACGTAGAGCTGTGCACGCCAATCCCGTTTTTTTTGTAGTGTATAATTAGCCTCTAAAAATCTGGAGACAATTTTTATGAGAACTAGAAAGAAAAAACTAAACTACAGAAACACAATTGCATTTTTTTGATTTTTGTAGAATTTTTGTAAGATTTTTAGAATTTTGTTATTTTTAGGTGTTTTATATATCCAAATCAAGCCAAAATTGGACTGAAGCAAGAAAATAACAAAACAAACCGTACCTAATTGTTTTGTAATTTTTAGATGAGTTTTTATATTTTTAGTGGATTTTATAATTAAAACAATGATAAAAACAAGGGTTTTTGAATGTTTAAAAATAACAAACAATAATAAAAATATCCCAAAAAATTAGTGAAATTTTTACACAGTGGCAGGAGCTACATGTCCAAATTTCACAAGATTTGGAGTTTATTTGATATTTTATTCAACCAATGTAAAAGCCACAACACACAGGGACCTATATGTAATAAAAACAAGTTTGGAGGGCTAAAAAGAAACACATGCAAAAAGTATAGGGGGCTAAACCATAATTTTCACACGAAATTCACACATGTTCCAATTCCAGTACGCACAGGGGGTATATATGCAAATAAGGAAACTAAAGATTCATTCCATAACAGATAGAAAACCCCAGCCTAAACATGCAATTTATCCAAAAACTCACGTGTCGAAGCACATGTTCCACACTCACAGGGACTAAATCGCAAATACAAGAAAGTATAAGGTCCACAATACAAATTAACCAAAATAAAAACAACTACACTTAATATTTACATCACTAAACTATAAATGCAAAAAGATCAGGGGCCTAAGTAATATTACCACATTATTAAGATCCACGGCTGAAGGAGGTCCACGTGGAAGATCTGACGGTGGAGAACGGCCGACTCCCATTGCTGATCGACGCTCCAGACGAGATTCTAAGCTCGATCCAACGACTGCAAGCTATCCAAGCAAGAACGATGGCGATTAAAACTGGTGTTGGGTCTCTATCCAACGGCGGAGGAAGGTCCTTGAAGAACAAGTCGCCGGCGACTTTCGCCGGGCCTATGCGCGCGATCAGGACCTCCTCCAATGCTGCTCTGAGAGGGGAAACGAAGCCCGAAGTCGTCCGCAGCTACTGATAGTCTCTGATGAGGCCAGGGATGCCCGAGGCGCCACAACGGCGTAAAGCTTTTGGATCTCCTGTGCCCGAGTGGTTGGACCTCCAGATGAGGTCTTCTTCGATTTGACCTGCACATGAAGAAAGCTGGGTTTAGGGCAAAGTGCCTCGACCCGGTTATGGGTGGAATGGGTGATTGTGTGGGGCAGAGCGTGGGTCTCTGGTGAGGCGATGACGGAGGAGACCGAAGTCCTGATTCTGAGACGAACCAGGGTGATTAGAGGGGCGTAGAAGGTGTAGAGGAGTCTCGTGAAGGTGATGCGATAGTTGGGTGATCGAAAGGATGGTCGGAGCGGAATGGGTCAGTCGGAATCGGCCGGCGGCGCAAAATACAAAATTGGGAATGGAAGCTAATCTAAGTGATGTCGAGGCTACCTGATGATCGAGAGCATCTATGGGGGAGATGCTGCATCTCCTGGGGTCCTTGCCTCAATGGAGCGACGCCTCTAGAGGCTCGAGCTCGCCGGTGGCGGAGCGCGACGACGAAGACCACCGGATCTGAGGCTACCGACCTTGGTCCTCGCTACAATCGATCCCTCTCGCTTGTTGTCACTCAAGGAGGAGGAAGGGAGGTGCTGGGAACCGAAGGAAATGGCCAAAGATGCGTGAATATGCGGCGGGAGGCGAAGCTATATGGTGGTGCAGGTCCGATAAGAGAGGAGTGGAGTGCACAGATCGATGCATGGTGCACTAGCAAGAAGGTCGGACGTGAATCCCAGATCATCAAAGTTCAATCGGAGCTAGGGGTTTAGGTAAATGGGAGGCGAAGTGATTCGGGAAAAAGTGGAGAAGTCGGGTTGAAACGAGGTTCGGATCCTAAGTGGTCTAGGGGGGGGGGGGTTGACCGGAGGTCAACAATCCCCCGCGGACCAATCATAATCCAATATTTATTAATTATTTGTAAATTAAATAAAAAATAGTAAATGATTTTATTTAAAAATTTTTTCAACATGAAAAATGTTATTATTTTTCAAATTATTTTTTAGTGATTTTTATTTTTTTTTTGAAAAATAAATTAGTGTATATACATAGTATATTAATATATAGGTAAAATACCTGGGTATTTTTTATTTTTATTTTTATTTGTTTATTTTTGTATAATTATCCCTATTTTATATTTTATTTATTTATAACATAACATTTGGGATATTAAACAATTTTTATTTAATTTTTATTATGTATTTACAAGGGGAAAATAAATATATATAGGTAAATATTTACATGGTATATACAAGGGGAAGAGAGAGAATTTATTTTTGTTTTATTTTTATTTTTCTTATTGTTATTTTATTTTTATAAATATGTACACAATATGAGGGACACATAAATATTTTTATTTAATGAAAATAATATATCCATAAAAGGAGGAATATTTGCACAAAGATGAATGGCCCTATCTCTCTCTACTTGTTTTATTATGCGGTCAGGCCCATATTGAGCCCTCCCTTGGGTTTGGGTCACTCAATATTATTCTAAATATTTCCTCTTTTTCTTTCTTTATTTATTCCTTTATTTTTGTGCAAAAACATGCTAATTATAGTTATTTACATGAAGCATGCATTTTGACAATTCATTCTATTAACAAACATATACATGGTATTTTACCAAGGTTTCTAGCTAAAATAAAGGAATAAAGAGCGATGAATGGTGATTCATCACCCCCTATACTTTACTTTTGCTAGTCCCTTAGCAAACACTTATTTGAAAAAGAAGTGCAAAATAGAAACAAAAAGAAAAAAGAGAGGAAATCAAGGTTGATCATTAAACTTTCCTTCATTAAATTAAAATATGGAGCTCAGTCAGACCTTTGGATTATTCATTTGTCGGAACCTTATTGGGACTTAAGCTTAAAACTTAACAACCTCTAAGTTCCACCAATCTATGGTCAAGACTCCTCAATAAACCAGATCAGAACAAGTCTACATACACAAACTCTAATGACCATGAATCTTTCCTTGTACTGTGTAAGTGGTATGTAGATCCCCACCTCAGAAATGACAAAGAAGCAACCTCCCTCAACCTGGTAACTCTAATGCCTCGGTCTAGCAATTTTTTCCTCGAGGAGCGGGGTATTCCCTTCTAAGTTCAAATACAACCTGCTCAAGAAGAGGGGGAAGAAGTGAATGGACCATGACCAGTGTAGCCATGTATCCTTGGGAGCTCTAACCAATGTTGCTGAGTCTCCCGCTGCAAGCTTCATGAGATGGTCATGTGTAACATAAGTCTGTAGCCGGATTAGAATGTAGTCAATGCCCAGATCCTTGTCCCTATTCAGGAAATACAACAACAGTTTGCAGATCAGGCTTTGGCATATGTCGCCTTCCAAGACATACTCAATGACTTACAGAGAAGGAGAGACAACGGGGGAGGAGGATTTGAAGAACCTGAAGGTGGAGGTGTGACGAGTCGCTAAATACGATGTATAATTTGCATACGTTGTAGTATGTGTACTTAGCGTATTGTTCAGAACCGAGAGAAGATCTTTGTGACGAGTGTCTCGGTTCTGAATGATTCGCTAAGCACACATACTACAACATATGCAAATTATACATCATATTTAGTGACTCGTCAGATGGCGCCACACGCCGCCGCGATCGTGCTATTAAAATTAATTTGGCTAAGTTGTATGCTTTCTTAGTGTCTTTATTCACTCGCATATTGCATTTTGTACTCATTTTGCATAAAAAATAAAAAACATCCGTGTGGAAACCTAGACCTAATTTTTTCTGAATTAACCTGATGTTGTTCCTTTGCCTCCCTGTGTTCGACCCCAGACTTTCCCGAGATATAAATTAAAGCCGAGACACTCTTCACAGAGATCCTTCTCTTGGTTCTGGCTGATTTGCTAAGTACACATACTACAACGTGTGCAAATTACATATCGTATTCAGCGACTCGTCAGATGGCATTGTTGTCGAGGAGGCAAACGGCTTAGGGACTAATTTAAAAATTTGGATTTAGATTTTCACTTACTCGGGTAGTATGACACCCGAGCCACTTGTAATTAATCCATTTTATGTCATTTTTTTCTGCATATTTCTGTATATATTTTATTGTTGATCTCTCTAACATAAATTCTATTTTCCTTGCGAGGGCCTGGTGGACTTGGAGTGCATCGGAGGTCGACAAATGTGACGCGTACCGACACCGACCGCTGAAGAGCGAGGATAATTAATTTATCTCCTTGAGAATTTTGTTAATTTTTGTAATTATTTTGTTGTAATAATTTAGGTAATTTGTTTCTTTACAACGGCTCTTGTTTGAGAGCTCGCACGTGTAAAAGGACTTGGACTTTATTTTGTGGTGTGTCGAAACCTGTTTCACTCTCCGGGGAGGGTGGGGCTCGACTTGAGTGGCGAATTTAAGGATTAGGCACACGGTAGTATAGAATCAAATTTATTTGTGCCCATCGTAATTTAGGCCACACATATCTTAGAATATTCACATATCTTATAAGATTCATAATGGGACACACATAGACATGTACTACTTAGCTCAAATATAATCAATTATTCCCCGCTAATAGTATATTGTTTAGGTGCGGTTTTCTCGATCTGCATGCATTTAGTGTAAATTTTACAAATTAAGTTTTGCATAATGCATGGAGAGTGCTGGGATTAATGGTAAGTATACCTTCTTCTGAGCATGCATCATAGTTTCTCGTCTGCATTCTGATGTCTGATTTCCCTCTTATTTTACAACTTAAGATCAAAAAGGAAATTGGGACTGGACAGTAGACGTGCTTTTATGTTCAGATAAATTTCAAGTGATAACCTAACTCTAAAATTGGGACTGAATTGAGTAGGTCGATTAAAATCATTTGAAAGAACCTTGTTCACGGGTGCATAAAGCCCTCATTGTTTGATTTACTTGCAAATGAAAGAGAGATGAACCTAAGATAGAGACAAGCCAGGATTTCTTACATACTACTGGTTCTTTATTTTTAGGCGATTAGCTACTTTTCAGTGAGGAATACGGGTAGCCGTATTTATATGGTCTGGACTTTCCTTAGCAGAGTGGGAGGTTTAGAGGGCGCCTTAGTCCTCAAGGAACGGTAGCCATATTTCTGCGGTCCGTACTTACTCCTATATTGGCTGAAAGTAGGTCCAACTAATCGTAAGAACCAGGCCAGTCTGTAGAAAAATACGAGTACCTAACAGCCCGTTACTCTTTCCCATATTGTATTTATTAACTACTAAAATTGAGCTATAATTCAACCGAACTCTTACGGCCATCACATGTTGAGTTGGTGAAATTGAGGGTTTGTATTGCATTTGTATTGTGTGAGTTTACTCCGCACATTTATGTGCACCGTAGAACTAGTGCCTCATTGAATATCGTGTTCTAGTCGGTTCTTTTGACATCGAAGATGACTAATTGGGGGTATTTATTCGGACTTTGCGAATCTCTCATTGAACCCTTCAAGAAGTACATCTTCAAAGGTCCATGTGCAACTTGGACCAACCTGGACTCATGACCCTCTTGAGCCTAGGATCATCCACTCTCGGGATGGTTACTCTCAAACCATTCCCTTTCTCTCTTCCCATCTCACCGAGGAAGACCTTCGCCTCGGTGAGAATATATTAATTCATAAATCCTCTTCTAATCAAGAAGACCTTGCTGATTCATGACCTAAAGAAGATACAAGAAAAAGGCCTCCAAAGAAGAAAGAAGAGGAAGAAGAACAACTCAAGGACCCGACGAGAATGGTACCAACCAGATTAGCTGCATCTGAGCAGCAACACACATTATTCTGAGCTCAGTTAGGACAGCTAAATGTTGGGGTCAAACCACTAATGGATGCGGTGTACAACCGTGGACAGTACATAATTCAGAATACTTGAGTCTGGCCGAACCCACTGTTGATTTTGAATTGAAGTCGCATTTTCTGAACCTGCTGCCATACTTTGATGGGAATGCTTCTGAGGAGCCATATGCATTCCTAAGGGACTTTGAGCTCGTCTGCGCTAACTCTAATGTTAGCCAGGATTATATTAGGCTCGCATCCCTTCCATTTTCCTTGGGTGGAAAAGTCGACTGCTAGGTGAAAAATCTTGGAATTACTGCCACCACTTATGCCCAGTTCAAGGACCTATTTCTGAAGAAGTTCTACCTGTTGAGTAGAAATAGCATGATGAGGATGTGCACTACGAGTTTTTCCCAATTACCCCAAGAATCCTTCTGTGATGCTTGGGAAAGATCCAAGGACATTCTGCAGAAGTGTCCCTGTCATGGACTAGATGACAATATCTTAGTCCAGTCGTTCTTCACTGGTCTCAACCTTAAGATGTAGGGTTTAGTGAGCATTGCCTGTGGAGGTAGTTATACATCTTGAGTAGCGGATACCGTCTGGAAGGTATTCGAGCAGATGGCTAAAAAACTAGTTGCTCACAGATGGCCAACAAGGCCTATACATCATCCCCCAGTTCACTTTCATTTGGAGGGGGTAAATCAGCTGTAGTCGATCTCTCTCATGACGTGATCCCTAGCATGGGACTCCTTGCGAACAAGCTTACTGTAGTCGAGAGGATTGATAGGAGAACTTATGAATTAGACCGGAGTGTCTCCGAGATTCCAAAACAAATAGAGGAGTTGACTGATAGGGTATCTAAGATAAATATACCTGTCGTGACTGCACCCTCTTCTCCCGTATAATGGGTTCACCATATTCAGGAGCAGTTGGTTTCAGGGCAACCCCAGCCGTGGGAGCAGGACCAATCCTACGCCCACTCTTTCCAGCAGCCACCTCCATTATCAGAAACAGTTCAGGAGGAGCCTCCACCGGTTTGGGAGGTGAATGGAGTATGGTATACTCAAGACCCTGCCAGGCAGGGAAGTACGGGAGACCGACAGACCTACCAGCATCCCCCGACCTCTCACAATACCGCATTCACCTCTGCACCACCTACTTCATAGCAGAGCCCTATATTCCAGCCACTCCAGCAGCAACAGCATCAATACCACCAGTATGGACGACATGGCCATTACCAGGCGGGCCAGTAGGTCCCGCAATCTCAGTAGATACCCCAACAGTAGCAGTAGAGGCAGTACCCTGGTCAGCAGGGCTAGTCTCCATGTTCTTCTTCCCAGTCTTATCGCCTTCCTTCTTTGTCTGATCCCGTGGACATTCAGCAACAGATACTCGACGAGCTCCGTTCCTACAGGAATGAAATTCATGACTTATGGGTGGATGTCAAATGCCTGTCCAGATGGCAAGACGAGCAGACTGCACCCTCTACCTCGATCCTAGCCCAAGTTCAGGATAACCCCAATAGCCTGAACCGATCTAGTTCTCAACTGCATTTTGGTCAGGTATACTATTCAGCATCTCCTAGATTTGAACATGAGATTCTTTCGTGTGACGAGGCTAACATATGTCACTCAGGAGCGGAAGGACCGTGACCGTACCTGATCATGCGAGGGACATGAGGAGGGGTATCTCTGGAGCTCTACCTGAGGAGTATTCAGAGGATGAGGAGGAGAGGCATCATGTTTCGGAGCCCCATCAGCACCATTCGAGGATATCTACTCAGGGAACCGAGAGGAGGAGGAGAGCACGTATGCAACATCAACATCATGGACATTCTTTTGAGTCTACGAAGGACCTTGCATCTCCGGTTGTGGTGGATACCACTCCAGATTCTATTCCACAACCTATAGTAGATAGTCTAGATTTCGATTCCATGTTGCATTAACAAGATTTTTTGTATGAAGAACTCTATTTCAGTTAATGCCAAGAATGATTTTCAGTTCATGATTCAGACTCTTCATCTTCTTTTTCTCTAGCTTCAATCCCTTTCCCCCGTGCTCTTACAATAGGAAAGCACATCAAAAAGATTCAGAAATATGACCCAGATATGGTACGATTTTATAAAGAAAACATCATTGTAAAGGTGCTATTTGATGAGTATGTGGCTAACCATCCTCCATTCCCAAAGTACCGTAAGGTGAGATGCACACCTACAAGGGTTAGCAGGAAGAAACAGAACTAAAATATAAAGACACATGTCTTGTCAGTAGCTACAACCTATTATCTCAAGAATCAGACTTTGCCAAGGAAAAATAGAGACATGGGTGTTCACTATGTGGAGAGTCGTATTGACGACATTGCATTTGCACGCACACTCTTGGATAACAGTTCTTCGATCAACTTACTTCCCTTAGCATTATATCAGAAATTGGAGTTGGGACCACTTCGCCAATCTAGAACTTTACTCCAATTCACCTGTCGCTCAGTGAAGAGATCTAAGGGAGAAGTGAAGAGCATAGTTATCCCGATTGAGGGGCAGAACTATCAAGATGACTTCACCGTCTTGGACATGGAGACCCCCAATCATTGGAGAGAATCTCAGATCATTCTCGGACGGCCCTTCCTTAGGACCGAAGGCACAGCTTTCGATTATGGTACGAGAATGATGAAGTTCCATTTTCCAGGTAGAGAAGTGAACCTTAAGATGAAGCAAACCAAGTGTCAAAGACCCGATTCAGAGAGTAGCACAGAGTACTCATTTTCAGAGGCAGATTGCAGAATGATTAGCACAGTTGGGATTTGGGACAGATTCCTTCAGGACACAACGAGTCCCTTTCATCTGGAAAGGACATAGTGGATGATGCAGTTTTCCAAGTATTATCTGATCTTCTGAGAGATGCATCTACCTATTCCCATGATAACATAGCGATCAATCTGGATCTGTTAGTTCCAACCCCTTCGGAATGATCGTGGGACATATATAATGAGTCAAACGCAACTTTGGCTGAACTACCGTGTTTATTTGGCATTCCGACTCCCCATACTTCTGAGTTGGTGGCGAGTACTACTCAGCTTAGCCCACCTTCATGTAGCACGGAACCAGATTCAGATTCAGTTCAGCCAGATTTGCTTGATGATACCACATTGCCAGACTGAAATCACTACCTCCTACACTCTAATACGCCTTTCTTGGGGGACCCAAAGAGAGATATCCTGTGATCATTTGCTCATACTTGACTTTAGAACATGAGTCTTGGTTGTTAGAGGTCTTAGATAGGAACCGCAAAGCTATAGGCTGGACAGTGTCGGATCTCGTAGGGATCAACTCCGCTCTCTTCTCGCATCATATTTTTACTTAGGATATTGTGAGACCTCTCCATGAGTTCCAAAGGAGACTTAACCCCAATCTACGGGAAGTAGTGAAGAAAGAGATTGAGAAATGGTACAAAGCCGGATTTATATACCCTATTTCTGACTCCAAGTGGGTGGCCCCACTTCATGTTGTCCCGAAGAAGTCGGGAATTCAGATTGTCACAAATGAGGAGGGGGTAGAGATCGCGACATGAGTACCTACGTCGTGGCGTTTCTGTGTTGATTACATGCGCCTGAATGCCACAACCAAGAAAGATCACTTTCCCTTCCCTTTTGTTGATCAGATCTTGGAGAGACTCGTAGGGAAAGAGTTCTTCTGTTTTCTTGACGGGTACTCAAGCTACAACCAGGTATCTATAGCTCCTGAGGACTAGGAAAAGACCACATTCACATGTCCATTCAATACTTATGCTTTCAAGCGCATGCCACTTGGGCTCTGCAATGCCCCGGGTACATTTCAGCGGTGCATGATAGCCATATTTGCCGAGATGGTGGGAGATTTTCTGAAAGTGTTCATAGATGACTTCTTGGTCCATGGTGATTCTTTTGATACATGTTTAGCGCATTTGGACCGAGTCCTCACGAGGTGTAGAGAGGTGAATCTGGTACTCTCATGGGAGAAGAGTCACTTTATGGTGACGGAGGGTATCGTGTTGGGGCATGTCATCTACAAAAGGGGAATGGAGGTTGACCATGCCAAGGTGGAGGTGATCAAGAAACTCGATCCACCTACCAACGTGAAGTCAGTGCGGTTATTCTTAGGGCATGTTGGATACTATAGGAGATTCATTCATGATTTTTCAAAGATCGCCCGCCCCCTGACTGCGCTCTTAGGGAAAGACACAAAGTTCATTGTAGATCACAGGTGTTTAGAGGCCTTTAAGCTTTTGAAGAGGAAGATTTGTACCTCGCCTATCCTACAAGCTCCTGATTGGTCTCTCCACTTTGAGATCATGACTGACACTTCAGATTTTGCTATAGGAGCATGTTAGGAAAACGGCAAGAGGGGATCCTTTTGAGACCTACTACGCGAGCAAAGTATTAGATCCTACACAGAAGAATTATACAGTGACTGAAAAGGAAATGCTCGTGGTAGTATGGGCCCTTGAGAAGTTCAGGTCATATATTTTAGGCTCTAAGGTGACAATATACACTGATCATACATCCATTCGATATTTAATGGAAAAGAAGGAAGCGAAGGCACGTCTTCTTAGGTGGATTTTACTCCTTCAGGAATTTGACTTGGAGATAAAAGATAAATATAGAGTGAAGAATGTTGTGACTGATCACCTTTCTCGGATTGAACTTAAGGATTCTCCTGATTATGAGCGGATTAGAGAGACCTTCCCAGACGAGTCAATTTTGTTATTGACCCACTCCCGTGGTATGCCAACATGGTGAACTATATTGTCTCCAAGCAGGTTCCCCATGGTTGGACTTGGAGCAGCATTGATCGACTTAAGTCGGATTCGAGGAGATACCACTGGGATGATCCTTTCCTTTTATTCGAAGGACCAGATTGTGTTTGGAGAAGATGTATTCTTCAGGAGGAATACTAGTGTGTCCTTACATATTGTCATTCACTTGAGGTTAGAGAACACCATTCGAGAAAGAGAACCGCTCACAAAGTACTTCAATGTGGATTGTATTGGCCAACCTTGTTTAGAGATGCTATTGATTTTGTACAGTCGTGCCCAATCTGTCAAAGGATGGGAGGGATAGTTGGATAGAGAGATGAGATTCCCATGCAGCCAGTGATTATTTGTGAATTTTTTAATGCATGGGGCATGATTTTATGGGTCCCTTTCCCAACAGCCAAGGACATGAGTACATATTGTTGGAGGTTTATTATTTATCTAGGTGGGTGGAGGCTATCTAAACCTGAACCGTAGACAGCAAGACTATCTGTAAGTTTGTGAGAGACCATATTATTGATAGATTCGGGGTGCCAAAAGTTTTGAAATCTGATGGGGGTAGCCATTTTGTGAACCGAGATATGAGATTTTTAGCTAAGGACTATGGATTTGAGCATAGAGTTACTAGTACTTGCCACCCACAGTCCAACGACATGACAGAGGTTTCGAACAGAGAGTTGAAGAATATTTTGTAGAAATTAGTTCGTCCCGATAGGAAGAACTAATCTCAACTCTTGGACCAACTTCTGTGGGCCTATATGACAACCTACAAGTCACCATTTGGTACATCACCATTTAGAATGATCTATGGTAAGCCATGCCATTTGCCTGCATAATTGATTCATAAATCCGAATGGGCAATTAAGAAGATTAATTGGAGTTTTCACATAGGGAAGCTTTGTCGAGACTTGAACCTGAAGGATCTCGTGAAAATCCGAAATAGGGCATATGGCAACAATTTGATTTATAAGGACAAAGTAAAGAGATGGCATGATCAGCACATTAGGTGCAAAGACTTTGTCCCTGGACAAAAGGTAAGGTTGTTAAATGCCTGGTTGAAGATGTTCCATGGGAAGCTCAAATCTAAATGGATGGGTCCCTTTATTGTTAAGAAAGTGCACGAGAATGGAAGTGTAGAGATAGCTGATCTCACAGATGGTGCATAATCTCATTTGGTAAATAGACAACTGTTGAAGCATTTTGTAGATTTGAAGGAGCAGTTAGTCCAAGTCGAGGTCATCAACTTCATGCAGAGTGAGTACAGAGCAGATACATCATATTACTCTTCATGAAGACGTAGCATCAAGATTCCACAGCTTAGAAGATTCAATCACTCTTGTACATTCTCCCTTCTTTATATATTCTCCAGATCACATCGGTTCTCACACTTACTCTTGTCCTATACTTAGGTTGACCAGAGCCTAAGTATAGGGGGAACCGATGCCTGCCATGTGTATATACTCATCCATTTCTCCTATTGACCTCATCCGACCCATTTTTTCTCTTCTTCTATACTTAGACTAACTAGAGCCTAAGTATAGGGGGGATCGACTTCTATACTTTTTATTATTTTAGTCATCCTACGCTTAACACGAGCTATGCTTTTTTCTCGCTTCTTGTGCTTTGAGGACATAGAACATGCTAAGTATAGGAGGGCGTGTATATATTACATATATACTTTACCCATAGCTCGTACTTTCACGTATTTTTGTAGATATTATACAATAATTATGGGGTAGGTAAAAAACTCTTAAAAAACTTTTCAAAAAAAGATCTTTTCTATTTACCTTATTTGCTTTAAAAAGTAAAAAAAACTTTTTTTAAAAAAACAAACAAAGTCCTTTCTTATTTACCTGTCTTTTCAAAAAAACTTTTGAAAAAAACCTTTTACTAAAACAAATAAAAAATTTCTTCTTTCCTTTGTTTAAAAAAATCACTTAAAAATCACAAAAAAACTAACTAATAAGTTGGTTTAATCCCTGACACCTTCACATCCACACAAGACTTGTGATGTTCAGGAACATTTGGTTTATGAGGTCTTGATATTATGAGTTAACCAACCTTAGTTATTAGGGTCCTTGACTTAATTATTCACATTTCCTAGTTTGAAAGATTTATGTGCTATATTGCATGCTTAGTCTCTACCTTAAGAATATGATCAACACCTCACATACACGACTGCAATTATGATGAGATGAGTTGAAATTTCATTTGAGGAATTGGGATGGGGGATTTGAGTTTGGACTTGATTTGATGATGCTCGAGGATGGGATAAAATCAATGAAGGCTTCATGAAACCTGAGTAACAACACCTTTAGCCAGTATGAGAACATGGTTCTTGTACTATCTCTTGACATTTACCTATGTGCTAGGGTGTGATGAAATCTAAAAAAATAGTTGATCAGTGTGCGCCAACTCTTGGTAAAAGCAGTAGAGCTAGCCAAAAATCAAAGCAAAGAAAAGAAATATCAATGTTGAAAAAAAAGCTCTCATTCCACAAAGTCAAATATCAAAAAGAGCTTCCACCAAAGGCAGGCTCTCCCAACCATTTTCAAAGTGTCCACTTGAACTACCGCTATTAGGACCAGGAGTCGGGCTTGAACCAAAAAAGGGCTCTGCATCGTAAATGCTACAAGTCTGGGTGTAGAAGGTATAATAGATACTCAAAAAAGGCACACCCCGATGTACTCCCAGGAAAACAAGTGCAGACGACTCCAACTTCTCTTGACAAACACACTGATCAACAAACAAAAAAATACATATGTTGAGTAAATAAGGTACTCAAGAGAATCCTTGTTCTAATGAGAGGGAGAGAAGAAATGACACAGTCCTATGCCCTCCATCAACTGGCCTTCCATCTACACTTTTAAGTCTGACAACTAAAGAGACGGTGGATTGGATGCAAGAAATGGTTTATTCCCTAGTGTTGAGGGTCACGTTCTTAGGAGTCTCTTGGATTGGAACCTTGGGTAACGTTGCGACTCCACTCTTGTAACTGCGGTCAATACTTAAGTCATATCCTTACTATATATGTATACAAAGAGAGTCTGATGATTCAGGAAACTGGATACCTTCTGACTAGATCTTGGTTCATCTTAGAATTTTAGAATCTCTAAAACCGAGAGTTTTTGAACGGATCAAGTCTTGTATTCTCATGCACAGTCAGGGGTTAATCCAACTTATTCATTCTTCATTTGCTCGAGGACTAGCAAAGTTTAAGTATAGGGGGGTGATGAATCCGCGATTCATCATCTCAATATCTTGACCTTAGCAAAATCTCTGAGAAAAATCACAAATAAATGTACACAAAATCAATAAATCAACAAAATGACTCTTGTAAATAAAACACACTAATAATGTATATTAGATTGTACAAAATAAATTAACAATAAAAAGCCGTAAAATTAAAGGTGTTTTTCACCTGTAAATAACCTAAAGCTATGTATTTTTAATAATTTCATTTCAATTCCTTTTTGGCTAATTCTTTCTCTAACTTGTTCATAACAATATATATAAATACAAAAATACAAAATAAATTTCACCTCAAATAAATGCTCCTAGATCCCAAAGAGAAGAAGCCGTAAAGTCCAACTTTCCGGCCAAATTCCTACTCCGTATGAACTCCAAATTCAATAAACTCACTTTTAAAGTTCAAGTTAGAAAATTATTTATCCAACTGAAGTGGTTTCATTAAAATCGGAGCTCATTTGCAAAAGTTGGGTTTTGGGACCTAGGTGTACATTGTATATAATCATTCTTTTTTCATTTTTAATTTATCTTTCTTAATTACGAAAAAATCCAAAAAATCATCATTGTGTGGTATTTTGATTCTAGTATTTTATTGTATTTTTCTATTGTAAATATATCTTATTTAAAAGATAATAAAAATATAAATTAGAAAAGTAAACAAAAAATTTGTACATGTTGTATGTCTTCCTTTGTAAATTCTCCAATATTTTTCTTCTTTATATTTTTTTGTATTTTAGTAGCTTAATTTATCTTATTATTTAGTTTATTACTTAATTACCTTTTTCTACAATAACCACCATTCAACTCCATCATTCTACCAAAATTTCTAACTTCTAATTCAACCCCATTATTTTATTGACCTCCCATCCACCACTTTAATAACTTCTCATGTTTTCTCTTTATACACATTTCATCCTCCTCATTTTGCACTTGATCTATGTTTATATGAGGAGAGCCTAGGTTCCAGAGTTGATTCGGTGACAGCGACGCAATCGTGGTCGAGCGACGACAACACTCTCTCCGGTGAGATCCGTTGGCTTCTTGGCCAACATCACAACAGCATTCGCGCGTTGCTTGAGTTCATCGCATGCATGCGATTCAAGTGAAGACCATGCTCTCATGAGCACATCATATGTGACCGTCTCCATCGTAGGTATTTTCCCTTCATCTTATCATCTTTTTTTATCTTTGCATTTTTTAGCACATCGCATTTCATATAATCCCCATTCATCATTACCATCATCATTACCATCACCATCACCAACATCTTCCTCTTCTTCATCATCCTCCTCTACCATTTTCCCCTTTTCTATATATCCACATTTGTTCCCTATTTAAGAAAAAAATAAGAAAATCAAAACAAAAAAATATATACACAGAGAAAAATCAAAAAATTTTAAAAAAGAGAGCGATAAAACACTGCCCGTCACTAGCTGACCCCTCCCACGGACACGCCCGGCAACCGTCGCCCGTCACAGCCAGCGTCGACCGCGCCACCATCACTAAGGCACTCCTTTGCCCACCTTCTCCATGCCGAGCCACCGTCGCCATCAGCCCCGTCCCACGCCCGACGTCCTCCTCCAAGCGTGCCGCAACGCTCGAGGCCGCTGAAGCTTCCTCCGCCCAGATCGCCCGTGCTACTGCCATTTTGCCCTCTGCGGCGTTGCCGGCCGATGTCCGCCTCCTCTAGCCAGCAACAGCTCTCTGCTCGCACGCGGCCCACCGCCCGCCGCGTACCCCTCGATTGTATCACTAATCGGTCATCCCATTTGCGCAATGAAGAAAAAAGGTTCTTCTCAATTTTTTATTGTAAAAATTGCATAGTTTTACCATATAGTTTCTGTAATTTCAAAAAGGCCCATGTGCATGCTTTTATATTGACTGTTTTCATTTCAGTTTTGCAAGGATAACCCTATGTTAGCCTCTAAATTTGGACATCAACTTTGCATCTTTTTTTTTCAATGAAAAATAGTCTGGTATTGAGAAACAAATTGTCTACCATCTAACTATTTATTTGTATTTTTGTGAGTTTTAGGTAATTAATTAAAATTATTTTACTATAAAATTCTATATTTTACCGAATTTGAGATCTTAAACTCATATCATTTATAGTTCCTCGTAAAATTTCACAAAAATCATGAATCATGCCTTGATGTATGTTCTAATTTCTGCCAAATTCATCTCAATTAGAGTTGTATTATGCTTGAAATAAATTGTGGAGTGATGTTTGTAAATGATTTTTAATTAAATCCATACATCATATTTTTATGAAATTTCAGATCTTCTGGATTGTTCATCTAAATAGCTTATTGAGATAATTTGCACTCTAGCTAATTTGATAATGTCGATTTATTAGGATTAGTTACTCACTGTCACTCTGTCTCTACTAAAAAATACATAAAAAATTCATATTTCGTCAAAAAATTCCCAAAAAATTACTATAGCATCCTTGCAACATGTTTTCGTTCTAGTAAAATTTTCATGATTTTTGCATTCTATTTGTGTGAAAAATTGCTAAAAAACTCATAAAATGTGTGTATTTTTTTTATTATTGCATTATAATTTCTAAAATTCCAAAAAAAATGTTTTGTGTTATTCACTGCATTGGGATTTTTGGAGAAATACAACTTGTCTAAATTGGACTTATTTCCTATTAAAATTAATATGGCTAATTTGTGTGCTTTTTAAGTGTCTTAATTCAGTCACATGTTGCATTTTGAACTCATTTTGCATAAAAAAATTAAAAAAATCCGTGTGGAAACCTAGACCTAAGTTTTTTTGAATTATCCCGATGTTGTTCCTTTGCCTCCTTGTGTTCGACCTCGGACTTTCCCAGGATGTAAATTAAAGCCAAGACACTCTTCATGGAGATCTTCTCTCGATTCTGACTGATTCTCTAAGTACACATACTACAACTTGTGCAAATTATATATCGTATTCAACGGCTCGTCAAGGTGGTAGAGGCTCAACAGACGAGCCTAGAGTAGAGAGGCCCGAACTGACTCTCAAAGAAACATACAATCTTGGGGCGGGACAAGTCACTGAATGGGTCCAAATTCCAACAATCCATGCCCATTTTGAATTGAAGCCTCAGTTACTGGCGCTCCTACCCATCTTCCGAGGAAACACCAACGAAGAACCTTACATTCATCTACAACAGTTCGGACTCATATGTGGTACAACTCACTACCTTGGAATACCTATAGGGGCAGTTAATATGAGGACATTTCCGTTCAGCCTTCAGGATAAGGCCCTTCATTGGATCAACTACTTGGGAAAGGTCGTCACTACTTGGGAAGAATTAAAGTTAGCGTTCCTGCACAAATACTATCCTCTTGCGCGACTTAATCAAATGCGCGCCCGTATAGAAAACTTCACCCAAGCCACTCACGAATCCATCCATGAGGCTTGGGAGAGGTTTACTAAGTTGCAAGAAAAGTGTCCCTATCATGAGATTCCTAGGATCAGCCTAGTCCAACATTTCTTCAGGGGACTTACAATAGAAAGTCAGAAGCTTGCAGATGCTACATGTTGGGGCACACATTTCAAAAAATTGAGGACATGGTATGATAAATCTTTGAAGACATGGCTGAAGGAGAGGCCGCTTTATCATCGTCCCAAGCCTTTTATCGCCAGCCACAGAATATTCAGAATCCTGTGCATATGTGATGAATCTTCGTTTCATCATATTTATTCCTTTTTGGCCTTAAAAAATCCTAGTAAATGTATGTAAATACCCTTAATCCATGCATTTTAGCATTCATGTATTTATATATAAAATGTATATAAAATACGATTTTTAATGCCAAAATTATAGAATAAAGAAAAGAAAAGAAAAAGAATAAAATATTGAATTTTTTTATGACCCTAAACCCTGAGGTATAGGCATCTTGATGACTAGGCTGACAAGGAATAAAGTAGGGGGAGATAAGGGTCCAAAATACAATAAAATTCCCTTCTAATCATTCATTCTTTATTCATGTGAGACCTATTTTATTTTTCACTTTTAATAATTCAAATAAAGAAACTTTGAACATGAAAGTTGTAGATATTAAAATATAGAAAAATTCAAAATTGATTTCATACAAAAGTAATATACGATGTAAAAATTATAGTCTAAATAAGATTCCAAAATCCCAACTTCTAGACCCATATCTCTCAAATAAAATCTCAAAGTATATCAAAATCACCTTTAGTTATATATTACTTTTAATAAGCTATTTAAAGAAGGTGGTTTCATATTTTTTGTAGTTAAGGAGTGAAAGTTAGGTTTTGGAGTCTTATTGTATAATATATCCGAATAAAATATTCAATTCATTTATTATTCATTATTTTTATAATTTTATATCTTTATAATTTTATAAATATTACTTAGAGTATATGTACATATTAAAATATGAATAAAAAATTAAATAAAACATTAAAATATATATAGAAAATACATAGGTAAAATATCTAAATCTAGACCTATATAATAAATAGACTTATTTATTTAAGTTTATATATTATATCAAAAAAATATAATAAAAATATATTTAAGTATATAAAAATAAGTTATAAATATATAAAATAATAAAATAAAATAGTAAGATAGAAAATAGAAAATAAAAAGAAAAGACATAATTGTATATATGATAATACCTATAATGTACCCCTAAAAGTAACTTGTAATTTGAAACTTCTAAAATATAAATAAAATTCATAATAAAATAATTTATAAAATAATAAATACTTTTTATTTTACAACTTAAAATTTATAAATTCATTTATTATTTTATATCATTTTTAATTATTTTTCCAAGCGTTTTTCCTGGTTGGTCCGCGTGGACCAACTAGGTGTTGTGGAGAGTTGAACGCAGGTCAACTCTGACTCCCCCTCATGTGAGTCTGACACCTCGTTTCTCGCCCATTTCACGAATTTTTGGAGGCTGAGCCTTTCGTCGTTTTGTGCTGATGCCTTCATGACTTTTTCTCCTCAAAGATGCCTTATACAGGCTGACATCTTTCCTCGAGGATTGCATCAAGGAATCGCTGCCTATTCATCGTTCTTTGAGCTGCCTCATCAACATTGTACAAAAACCACCCTTTCTTTCCATTTGAATTTTGAACTTTTTTGAACTGCCCTTTGGCCCTCTTCTTGGTGCTCTGGATTGAGATAGGTGACAGGTAGCTCTCCAGTTCCATGGAGGCGCAGTTGGGCCCGTCAAGGAGTGTTTCCACCTCCTTCGCTAGAGCGCCACCGTAGGGGTCTTCTTCCTGGTTCTCCGATCGGGGAGTCCCTTTCTTATTGTATTTTTAAGTAGCGGTAAGTTTTAGGATCACATCTTGGATTCATCTTGCCTCTATAATTGTGTGTCCTAGTTGTAGCTCACCATCTCGTAGTTCGCTGGAGTTGCACTCCGGTGAGCCATTTCTACTGTATTTACACCATTGATTGGCCAATATCTGCTTTCATCTCATTCCCCTTCACTTCCTCGCCGTGTTCCACCTTCCTTTTACCTAGATCATGGCATCATCTAGCGTCTCAGAGGCCCACCACCTCCACCTCACTGGAGCTGCCTTTACCCGCACCACTTATCGTTACCTGTCACTGATGAATACCCATTCATCACTCTTTATTCTTATATTTTAGCTACAAAAACTTTTGCAAATGCATGTAGATATGTGTAAATAGGAATAATTACCAAAAGCATGCATTATGTAAAAACTTATAATTAGCGTGTTTTTGTGCAAAAATAAAAGAATAAAGATTAAAAAGAAAAAGAGGGAAATATTTAGAATAAATATTGAGCAACCTAACCCAAGGGAGGGCTCAGCATGGGCCTGACCGCATAAAAGCCAAAGTAGAGGGAGATAGGGGCTCATGTGTAAATATTTGTGTAAATAAATAAAACTATATTTTCCTCACCCAAAAATATGCTTGTAAATATTTGTATATATTTATAAAAGATAAAAACAAAATAAAAAGTTAACAATCAAAAAGATCAAAAATACCCCTTTCATCATGTACATAAACCACACCTATATATATATTTATTTAGCTTTGTAAATACACAAAAGTAATTTTTATAATTTTTGTAAATAGTCTATGTTATATATTGTAAATAAATAAAAGAAGAACAATTAAAATAAAAACAAAATAAAAATAGAAAAATCAAAAATACAAAAAGACATTGTACATATACCATGTATATAGATGAATATAGCTATTTATTTTACCTATGTACATAAATAATAAAAATAAAATAAAAATACCTTTTTATTCCTTATTTTATTCTATAAATAAATAAAATATAAAATAAGGATAAAATTGTATAAAAATAATAATTAAAAATCAAAAATCAAAACCCTACATATTGTATATATACCTATATCTAACCCTACTATGTACATACTTTTATTTCCAAAAATTAATTAAAAATCACAAAAAAATAGAAAAAATAAAATAAAAATATTTCATGTTTTAAGTTTTTGATAATTCGAGCATTTTCGAGCTCAAAATAAATAAATAAAAATTCAAGGCTTGGCGGGCTCTGATTGGTCCACGGGGGATTGTTGACCCCCGGTCAACTCTCCCCCCAGGACCACCAGAGCCGGATTCTACGCTCGACCCGCTTGTTCTCCCATTTATTGCGTCATGATCCGACCGCCAACACCTCGAACCCCAGGCCCCGATTAATCTCCGATCATCCAGGACCCTCGCCCGGGGGGGGGGGGGTTTGCTGGATCCGAGCTCCGCCTGACTCGCCCGATCGCCATCTTCTCGGACCCAGCACCATATATATAGTCGTCTCCGGCGACCTAATTCTTCCATCTTTGGCCATTCCCCTTCTTCCCTGTGAGCTCCAGAGTGACCGCACGAGTGACAGCGAGCGTCTCCGCCTGTTGCAGCGAGGCGAGGAGGAGGAACCCACTGATCCGGCGATACACCCGCCGCAGCTCCGCCACCTGGGCGAGCTTCGAGCCTCGGGCAGGGACATCCCTTGAGGCGACGACCGGGAGCTTCCCCAGCTCCGCCACAGTCTATTCCTTCACCCAGGTACCCTCTTAGCTTCGCCATTTCGTTCGATTTCAGCTTTCCCCCAAATCGCGCCGCCGTCATCTTTCTTCGATTCACCCCGGTTCCGACCACCGTTCGACCATCGGACCCGACCCACAT
This sequence comes from Ottelia alismoides, assembly GCA_037367405.1. NCBI lineage: Eukaryota > Viridiplantae > Streptophyta > Magnoliopsida > Alismatales > Hydrocharitaceae > Ottelia > Ottelia alismoides. The sequence goes on along the minus strand of JAZKJV010000537.1, from coordinate 39,188 downwards.
CTCCGCCTTCCTCCGCCGCACGTTCTCCACCCACTCACACAACCCAGCTCGCACAGGAGCTGGGAACCGGGCTCCACCGTCTTCCACCATCGCCGGAGCCCGCCGCCCCGATGCACCAGTCACCTTCACATCGCCTAACTGGGTCAAGGCAGTTTGCCCTCGACCCGCGAGTCTTCTGAGCCCTTTTTGCAGGTCCTACCGAGCCCATCTGAGGGCTTGGTCATTCAGGCCGGGAGACCCAGCTCTGCCGACCGTGCCTGAGCTCCTCCGAGCTTGGGTCGATCATCGGAGCACCGCAGCAGACGCAGGAGCGCACCAGCATTCTTCTCCGATCATCAGAGCGCTCCGAGGAGGAGGCCAGCACCCGCACGAGCCCGGCGAAGTTCGCCGGGGACCAGTTCTTCCAGCACCCTCCAGCGTCGTCGGATTAGCCTCCAGCTCCAGATGCCATCCTGACCGTTGGTTGCTGGAGCCCTCTTTGACGTCAGATCCGAGGCGACAGATCCGGACCGTTAGATCCACACGTGTCCTGGCCTGGACCGTTGGATCGACCAGAGCAGCACCTGCGTTGAGCGCCGCCCCCATCCTGACTGTCCGATCTCCACGTGGCAGCCATCCAGCTGCTCCGGTTAATAAAGGGTAATTTACCCTTAGGCCCTTATCTTTGTTTTATTTCGTTTGAGTCCTGTAAATATTTAAATACGTTATTTCGTTTTAGGTTTATTTGCATAGAGGACCCTGCGCTTTAGTGTTATTGCATATATACCCCTGCCTGTTGTGAGCCACGTGCTTCGTCACGTGTTGTTTTGGGTTATTTGCAGACTTTGCCCTTGTAGTTCTGGTTGTTATGAAATGAATGAAAGGTTTTAATTAATTGCATTTATACCCCTGTGCGTGGTTGTTTTACGCATGTGTGTTATATTTTGGGTCATTTGCAACTGAGCCCCCTGGACTTTTGGTACGAGTTACCAATAGGTCCTCGGGACTTATTTTCCTTACATATAGGTCCCTGAGTGCCCCAATCACGCGCTTGGCGCGTGATTTGCTGGGTTAATTGCACCCGGACCCCCAGAACTTTGGGTATTTGCACTTTGGTCCCTGTGCACAGTACCCTATCTCTATTTTTGAATAAAATATCAAATCACCTCCAAATCCAACGAAAATTTGAAACATGGCTCCTGCCATGGTGTAGGATTTTTGTAGATTTTTGAGGACATTTCTGAATTTGTTTGCTATTTTTAAAAATTCAAAAACCTCTATTTTTGTCACTGTCCAGATTGAAAAATCGCAAAAAAATATAAAAACTCCTTCAAAAATTACCTAAAAATTAGTTACTGTTTAGTTTAGTTTGTTTGTTTTTCTAGCCAATTTTGGATATTTTTCGTCACTGAAAACCACTAAAAACTTAAAAACACTCAAAAACCCATAAAAATTCTAATAAACACATTAAAAATCCAAAAACAATAAACTTGGTACCTAAAATTTCCTTGTTTTCTCTATTTACAGGAAAATTACTCCAGGCCATTTTGAGCCCTTAGATATTTTATCTAGGGTTTCTTGGCTCGGCTGGACAGTACCTCTTATTTTTGCTACTGTTTGATTTTTAGAAAATAAAATAAATATCATAAAATTATCAAAAATTCACCAAAAACATAAAAAAATATAAAACACATAAAAATATTTTTGTTTTGATTTTTGGTTGATTTTTGGTGCTTGAAATAATTTGTTGAATTGTGTTCTTCCTTGCTTTTCTTATTCTCTAAATAAACTTAAAAATCCAAAAAAATATCAAAATAATTTGTTGAATTTGTTGAATTGTCACCCACAAGAGCCTCCAACCCTTTCCTTTTGTTTTCTGGACTTACTTATAGGTTTTGGGAGCCCAAGAGCCCCCAAGGGGTCGATTTCTGCTGAACTCGAGGCACCTGAAGCCGTCACTGCTCTCTGACCTTGCGACGCCATTTTGGCACCGTCACGGGCTCGAGGAACCTTCTAGGTTTCTTTGGAGACCTTTCACGATGAAGGAGGAGGCCGGAGCAACACCCCGACGTTGATCGAAGCTCAAGCCCAGTCTTGTTCTTCCATGTTCTAGTTGGGGGAGTCCAAGATCGTCGAATTGAGCTCCACGACCAGATTCTCGAGCCTCCATAGGATCTCCGACGTAGTGGCCCTATGATCAGAGGGTTAGGATCTAGTCTTGGTCATCCATCTATGAACCAGCATCAGGCCATAGGGCGCGACACATGTCTTAGTGAAGCGGATCCAACCGTCCGTCTCTACCTTTGGATTGTGTATTTTGCATTTAAACCTGACCATTTTTTGTAATTTATTATCAAGTCCATAAACTTGCATCCCTCCAATTTTCTGATAATTGCATTTTGGTCCCTATCAACATGGCTCACATGTCTATACATGTGAGGTTAGCGATTTTGCAGAGGACCCCATGTGGGTCTTGGATTTTGTTGTTGGTTCAAAAACTTTTTAATTAAGTTGTATATTTTGTGATACATGCACTTTGGCCCATGGACTTATCGCTAATTATATATATGCTGTTATCGGTATAATATTTTCTTTTCGTTGTTTGTGTTTATTTTAAATATCAATTAAACTTGAAACAATTCTCAAAAAATAGTTGTAACTTCCTGATTGCACACACATTCACACACATATTTTTATTTTGCAATTTGAAGCTTTTTATTGATTATTAAAAATAAAATAATTTCATATTTTGTTCCTATTTGCAATAGAAAATACATAAAAAATGTAAAATGTTTTAAAAAATTCCCCTAAAAAAATTATTTATTAATGTTTTAAAAATTTCAGACCAAAAATCATTAAAAATATAGAATAAAACTCAAAAAATAGAAAAAAAACCTAAAAACCTTTATAAAAAAAATGAAATTCTTAAAAATAAAAAATTACATTTTCTATTTTGATTTTTCTTTAATTAATTATCTTTAGATAAAATAATAATTTAGAGAATTTAGATATTGTTTGCTATTTCCCCCTCCATTTTGATTTCGATTAGTTAATTAAACCCTATTTTAGTGTATTTTTTAAATTTAAAATTATATAAAAGTTAGCAAAAATTCTTAAAATAAAAAATAGTAAACTAATTAAAACTAAGAAATATTTTATTTTATTATTTTCTTATTTTTCTTATTTTTTACATTTATCCAAGCCTATATTGTATATATATCTTATGTATAGCTTTATATATAAATTCTAAGAAAAAGAAAAGACAAAAATTAAAAATCCAAAATAAAATATAACAACAAAAAATTAAAATCAAAATACAATAGTATAAATTAGAAAATATGTTTTTTTAAAAACCCTAAAAAATTACAGCTTGGCGAAGTGTTTGAAAGATAAATCGTGCCTTGATTTCTTATGGTTGTCTGCTCTACTCCCTTGCTTCCTGTGTTCAACCCTTTACCTGCTTGCCATTATACATTCTTAGTAGGGTATAATATATTTCTTGCTCTTAATTGCTCAATTATTTGTGTGGCTTAATTGTTGAATAATGAGAGGATTCAAGTAGTCTCCCCAGCAACAATGAGCATGATTTATCGGGCCATTATTTAGCGACTCCCATCCAATCATTTATCAAATGGCGTCGTTGCCGGGAAGTATCAGCTTGTAGAGTAGATTTTATCTATTTTACTTGCTTAGCCATATTTTATTATCTCTCTTTGCTCGACTATTAATTTTAAACTATCTGATGTCGCTTCTCTTATCTTCTTGTGAGTGATCGTGGATCGCAGAGGATTGTCTAGGTGATCCTACATAGACCTGGGATGAGGAGCCAAATATTCTGACCTACCCAGCAGGAGAGAGCAGGAGGTTTGAGAGAGAGGATAGTATATGATTTTTAGTTTTTGGTGAGAGAGATATTTACTTTGATTATTAATTTGTAATAATACATATACTTTGGACTTTGTACAGTCGCGCCCAATTTCCAAGTGTTTGTTCACTTGGGGGCTGATGAGCGGTCGAGGAACTCGGGTTAAGTAGTATCTAAGGGTCGTTGCGACCCAAATTTACAAAGCTCAGTCAACAAGAAAAAAGACCACAAATAAGACAATCACTAGCGCAAATTCAGATGTAAGCAGTCTTCGCTATTTATTTAACATGGTATAGCGACCAGGGTCAAACACAAGGAGAACAAAAATACACGAAGTAGTTGAGATCAGGAAATTAAAATTAATTTTTATTTTTTTTGTTTCTGCAAATTTTTATGTTTTTTAAAATAAGGAACAAACTAATGCACAAAGAAATCAAGGCACAAGGAAGCCTTCACAGATAAATTTAAAATGTTTAAATTGCCCAAATGTCCTAGCTGCAATTTTTATGATAAAGTAAATAAAAATACCTAACTTTAGGAACTGGAATCTCATTTTTTATTTTTGTAGAATTTTTAATGATTTTTATAAGATTTTTAGTCTTTTGTGATTTTTAGGGTCTTTCAAAAAGATAATGGCACAAAAATGATATTGATGTGAAAAAACTAAAACAAGCACAAGAATTTTTATACAATTTTTCGTACAATTTTTTATAATTTTTTGGTACTTATAAAATAGACAAACATGTTTTTAGGGATATTTGATTTTTAGAAATTATCAAATAAAATCAAATCAAGTCACAAAAATTACCATAAATATTATACATTAGTAGGAGTTAATGGTAATTTTTGTGGATTTTTTTGTGTTGGTTTAATAATTATTTGATTAAAAATAAGGGACACAAGTTGAGGGACCTATCTATAATTATCCTAAAGTTTCCTAAGTAAATAATAACACACACAAAAAGTCTAGGGGTACTATCGTAAAAATCCCGCATAATATTCGCACATGAAAATTAAATCATGCATAGGGGTATAAGTGCATATATAGGAAATATTGCATTCAAAATATAACCACCTGAAAGTGAAGGACAAGATATGCAAAATCACCATAAAAGCACATGAATGTGCATGTGTTTTCATACTCAAAGGACTAAAGTGTAAATACTAGAAATATTAGGGTCTAATATGCAAAAAGTTTGAACTACAACTTTTATTAACAGACTAGAAAATAAAGCATGTAAACTACAGGGAAGATAATGCAATATTCCCTCAGCCGGTGCGTGCGGTGCGCGTGGGTGACGTGTGACGCCCCAGGGAATGTCGAGGACGTGGGGCATAGAAGCGTCATGCATTAGATCCAACAGCCAAAAGGCCGCGATAGTCGGCAGCTGAGATCGAATCTGGTAGAGGCGGGTCGATTCGATGGAGCAGAGGGGGTCTGGAAGAACAGGGCGATGGTGAACTTCTCCCGAGCCTCAGATGGTATCCTCGGCTCCGATGATCGATCAGAGGGGCTCAGCAAGGTCGTGGAAGTCACGCGTGTCTAATGGTCGGGTCCGATGGGGGAGATGCTGACCGGATGTGCGTGGCGGTGAAGGTGGACCTGGATCTCTCCGGTAAACCCTTTGGAGGATGGAACTGGAATCCCAGCGTGCGCAAACGCCTGCGGAGGCAAGCTCGACTCAGGGCGAAGAGCTGGTCGGGGATTATTCGAGCAAAAACAGAAAAAAACGACGTAGGCAGGGTGCGATCTTCGATGAAGATGAGGGAGGAGATATGGTCCTTAATCTCGACCGAAGGGACGAGCCTAAGGGTGATCAGGCTGTGGTGTGAGGTGGATGGCAAAGCGGATATTCGATCAGAGCGGATGGATGTGGATCTCTAGGCTCCGACCAGCTAGTCTAAGAAAGTGATCATGTGATGGAGGTGGATGACTTGGATGAGTTGAACGAAGAAATGGACAAGAACCAAAGGGTACTTGGAGGAGGGAATGCGTTCCTGAGCTCCAGGCGGAGGTGGTCAGCGAGGTATTGGCCTCAAACAAGGTGTGGAAGGCTGGGAGGCTTATCGCGGCGGTACAGACCGGCTACGAGGATGAGCAGCGTGGTCTCTCCACCAAACTCCGATCTGTAGGGTTCCTCTGGAAGTTGTCACTCAACCAGAGGTGGCTAGGGATGGAAGTAAGAGCGAGGAACAAGCTGCGAAAGCAGGAGGATGGAGGAGATGCTTTATAGGCTTCCCAAGTGTGTCAAAGAATCAAGCAAATACGTGCAACTCTAGGAAGATCCGCGCCTTCCTAAGGATCTGAGAAGATGCTGGATCTCAGGAGGCAGTGCGGATGAAGATTCGGATTATAAGGAGGCTCGACCCGACTGGGAAAATTGGGAGAAAGAGATCCGACGAGCGGGATCAGGTTGGGTCAAGCCTGGAAGAGGGCATTGACTCGAGTCAACGAAATGACATGGACCAAATAGAGAATTAAGATTTACAAAATATTTATAAAATCAATAAAAAATATAAATGATTTTAAATCAAAAAGTTTTCAAAAAAAGAAATTTTTTTTATTTTCAAGGAATTTTTTTGATATTTTAATTATTTTTACGGAAAATAATTTAGGGTATATACAGTGTATAGTAATATATACAAGCATAATATACCTATGTATTTTGTACGATTATTCTTTTGTTATTTTTACATAAATATCCCCATTTTGACTTTCCTTTATTTACAACATATTTTTAGGAGTATAAAATAATTTTTATTTTATTTTATTAGTTATGTACAAGTATATAATAAAGAAAGAATGTTGTATGTAGAAAGAATCCAAGGAGGTAAAATGAATATTTTATTTTTATTTTGTCAAAAATAATTATTTACATATATAAGTGATATATACAATATAGAGTAGGCCCTATCTCTCTATTTATTTCAATTGACGATCATGTCAATGTTTGACCTTCTCTTGGGGTTCGGGTCACTATATTTATTCTAAATACCTCCTTGCTTTTTCTTTTCCTTTATTCTTTTATTTTTGCGCAATACATGCTAAGTATTCAGTATAACCAAATTCATGCATAGTGCTAAATTATTGTGTTTATACGTATCTACATGATGCTTTGCCAAGATAAATAGCTAACATAAAAGAATAAAGAGTGAGAATCAGGATTCATCGGGGGCTCACCGCGGTTTTCCTAGCTTTCATCGCATTGTTTTCCTTTATTTCTCATGATTTGAGCTTTCCGCTTTTTTTTTCTATTTGCTTGGTTGAATGAGTCCTTAGTTTTTTGGCTTGCTTGATCGTGTAGTCTAAGGCCAAACACCTAACTATTTTGCATGCACCTATAGTCTTCTCAATTGGGCTTATAATTAATTAATTACTTGACACATAGTCTTGAAACCATGCGCCGTGAGAGCACTCCATATAGCGCTTGTAGGACCCATTGTGGTGGGAATCGAGGAGGCTCCAAGATCGGACTTTAGGTTTCATTCTTTGTGTTTAGCATTTGGCTCTCCACATTAGCAATTTTCTGCTTAGGACGATTTTCATGTGCATATCGACATATATTATAGGTTTATAAATTCCTATTTTGCATCCCGCATGGAGAGAGCTAGGAAGCATTGCAAGTCTTCTAACTAAGCATTCATTATTTTTGCACTAAGGTGAGATATCCATCTTAGTGTCGCCTTGCATTGCTTTTCCGCTATCTCCCTCTTTTTTTGGATCAACTAGGAAACAAAGAAAATATAAAAACATTAGGCTCTTGTTTTGAATATACTCAAGGTAAGTTATAGCACAAATAAATTTAATTGAAAAGGGACTACTAAAAATACTTGACCTAAATAAAATTGATTAATTGGACTTATTTCCTTGGGTGAGCAAAGCCCTCGTTTGTTTTCATGTTGCATTGGAAGGTCTCCTTTCTAGTGAGAGAGTGGCTTCGTAAGGATTGGAGCCCAAAACCCAGTCTGTGGCTGCCTTGTGTATCTTTTGGATTTCCGAAGTATTGGCGCTTCTATCGTATGTATACACTTAGGGCTTAGTCAACAGTGACGCTCTCTATTGTGTAGAGCGTCGACCTCATCTGAAGTATCGAGCATAGGACACACCTTCATGGGGGTGTCTGTCTTATCGTCTTGCGTCCGAGTAGATTCTTGTAAACTCACAGGTGATTCCGTTGCGAGCAAGATCCGAAGTATTGGTTTCACCTATCAGCTTCCTCCCTCTATTTCTTTGGCTGAGTAGGGATCCAGGAAGGGTTACAAGGACCTTAAAAAGTACAGAATACTAGTTACAAAGGAGGAGGACAAGTACGAGATACTTTTCCGCAGTACTCTCTCTCCTATAGGCGTAGCGCTCTAAGGATTCGTGAAAAGATTAATTTCCTGAAAATTCAATCTAAAAATTACAAAGATAATTATCGAACCTTTACGGCTCCACGGGTCGAGTTGGTGAACCCATTATTTTGTGTTTGATTAATTAGCTTTATCAAGCCAAGATCAAAAACATCGCGCAATTTTGCTTCCTTCCTTGATTGACCCTTCCTCACTGTGAGCCATTCTACTATTTTGCATTCCTTTTATTTCTCGTTGACCTTCGTATCTTTCATCCACATCAATCTTCCTCTTCATCTTTGAGATGGAGGTGAATGGACAGTAGAGTCGAGACTTTGTCGTAACCCATATCGGTTCCATACACATGCATTCTCCAATAATTCGGGGTGATTCCCGAGAACCCAATTGAAACTCCGTGAACCGATCTCCAGACTCCCTGTTTCCTTCAACAAAACAGGATCACTCTTGTCTCGAACTTTGTCCATTTTGGATGGCCATAGATTTCACTCCTTATACATCGCCGTCCTTAACAAAATTCTATGTTGACCTTAACACCGAATATTTCTCTTTATCTGGTGCTGCAATTCAGACTGATCGGGGTATTCTTCCGCGTGCAGACTAAGAACTTGATTTCGAGCCAAAGATCCTAGTATAATTTGAGATGGCGGGTGGAAGAGGAAAGGGACTGAAGCCCCAACCATAAGAAGAAGGAGTCAATCTGGGGGAAGGGAAATATTCCATGCATAATGAGGTCAATAGTCAGGCTGCTTGTAACAATACAAGCAATCCAGCTGTAGCTGACTAACCAAGCCCTGGCCCAGACCGTCTTCCAAGACATGCTAAACAGTCTGAGGAGGAGGACTGATGTAAGAGATGACAGAAGAGAGGATGGACCAAATCCAGATCAAGAGTTCAATCAGGGAGGTGCTGAAGATGAATTTTCAGTTGGTGGACCCAATTTTGAGGGAAGGGACAATGGACCACCACCGTCGAAGCCCACATTGAAGTAGACATACAATCGTGGAGTGGTTTTATCACATAGTGGATTCAAATTCCATAATTCCATGCTGACTTCGAGCAGAAGCTGCAAATTTTGTCCCTGCTCCACACATTCCATGGGAACACTATAGATGAACCATATATCCACCTCAAGAAGTTTGGCCTCATATGCACCACCATCCACTACGTCGGTTTCCATTGAGGGTAGTCAAGATGACTTCCTTTCCCTTTAATCTGTAGGACAAGGCTTTGTACTGGGTCGATCACTTAGGGAAGGTAGTCACGACTTGGGAGGAGTTGAAGTCTACATTTTTTCACAAATTCTACCCTCTCGATCACCTGAATCATATGCGTGCTCACATCATCAGTTTCTGAAAGTAACCCCACGAGACAATACATGAAGTGTAGGAAAGATTCAAGGATCTATAGGAGAAATGTCCTCACCATGAGATTCAAAAAACTAGTCTCATGCATCATTTTTTTGGTGGACTGATGCTAGAGAGACAAAAGCTCATTGATGCTTCTTGTGGTGGCTCTCACTTCAACAAGGATGAGGACGTTGTATGGAATATCTTTGAGGAGATGCTTCTGCGTCTTTGAATAGAGTCGACCACCAAAGGCCACATGGTAGAACTTTTGTTGCCATCCTTCTTCTAGAGTGGTGTCCTCCCGATTCTCGGGAGTGGAAATTCTCAAGGACACTATGGACTTCCTCTTGAGGAATGCTTCTTCTCCAAATGTAGTCTACCCCCTCACGAAAGAGATATGGATCCTCCCATTGGTAGAAATGGATTTCTGACAAGAACTTATATCTTCTCAGCTTATGTTAATCTTGTGGAGTTTTCTTGGATAAAATATAGTTCACAATATCAGCGAACCAGGGGAGCGAGGTGAGTGACAAGACGTCTTTATTTATAAAAGTCTTTGTGATCGACAATTGGCTCTTCTCAAGAGTGTCTGGATCTTATAGTCTTGACACGTGATCTGTCACCACATTTTTGACTCCTGGTTTATCACGAATTTCAAGGTCAAATTCCTGGAGTAGAAGTATCCATCTAATTAACCGTGGTTTGGCATCCTTCTTGGCTTGTAGATATTTAATGGCCGAGTGATCTGTATATGCTATCACCATGGATCTAAGAAGATGGGATCTGTTTTCTCTAGGGCAAATACTACTGCCAACATCTCTTTTTTAGTGGAAGTGTAGTTTCTTTGAGTTTCATTGAGAGTTCTGCTGGCATAGTGAATAGCAAATCGAATATGATCTCTCCTTCGTCTTAAAACTGCACTAATGACATAATCGGAAGCATCAGTCATGATCTCAAATGGTAGAGACCAGTCTAGCGGTTGAAGGACAAGGTCCTGAGTTATTATTTCTTTCAACTATGTAAAGGTCTGGAGGACTCTGTCATCGATAATAAAATCTTCCTCCTTGACAAGAAGCTCAATCAGGGGTCTGGAGATTTCGCTGAAATCTTTGATAAATCGTCAGTAGAAACCGACATGCCCTAGGAATGATCTAACCTACTTCAAATTTGTAGGTGGCTCTTTCCTTGAAATAACATCCACCTTCACTGAATTTACCTCCATGCCACACTTCGAGATGACATGGCCAAGCACAATACCTTCGATCACCATAAAATGGCTCTTCTCCCATGAGAGCACAACATATTTTCAATGGTCTAAATAATATAAACACTGATCAAAGATGTCTTCGTAGACTGAGAAATCATCCATGAAGACCTCGAGGAAACTTCCAACCATATCTATAAATACTGCTAACATAGATCGATGGAACGCCACTGGATCATTGCATAACCGGAACGATATTCTGTGGAAGGCATAGGTCTCAAATGGACAGGTGAAGGTTGTATTTTCTTAATCTTCAGGAGCAATGACGACTTGATTATAACCAGAGTATCCATCCATGAAATAGAAATATTCCTTCACGGCTAGTATTTCGACTATCTGGTCGATGAAGGGAAGAGGGAAATGATCTTTCTTAGTTGCTACATTCAAATGCCGGTAGTCCACACAAACCCACCAGGATATTGGAATTCTGGTTGCGATCTCCTATCCTTTGTCATTCTTGATCATGGTGATCCCTGACTTCTTAGGCATAACATGCAAGGGACTCACCCATTTTGAGTCGGAGATGGGATATATGAATCCTGCATCACACCATTCCGTGATCTCATTCATCACCACCTCTCTAAGGTTTGGATTCAATTGACATTGGAATTTGCGGGAAGGCTTGTTGTCTTTCTTCAAGGTATATGTGATATGAGCAGAGTGAAGAGTTTATCCCATGGAGATCTGAATTTTTTAGATTATGGCCTTGTAGTTTCTTTCTAGAACCTCAAGTAGATGAGATTCTCATTCCTTAGTTAGTTGTGGGTTAATGATTACGGGGAACATGTTTGGCGCACCCACAAGGAAGGCATACTTCATGTTTACTGAAAGAGGTTTGAGCTCAGGTGGGGATTGGTTCAGCTCAGTGGTGACTTCGACTACTATGCAGCGTGATGGTGTTGGGTCTTTCATCTCTAATATGTCCACCATTGGTACTGTAGGCTATGAGTGCAGTGCTACACAGAATTCTTCGATGATAGAATATTGTTTGTAAAATTTTTCAATGATGTCCTCTTGCTCTGCCAAGGACAGATGGCCGTGAATGCATTCATCATGCAAGTAAGAAAAAAATCTCATTTTTAATGATATCTGGGAACTCGACTGTGTTGTCCAAGACTGCCTCCATGGAGAGGAATGCATGGGTCTTGATATCACCCACAAAAAGATTTGTATCGCATATCTCAGCCAGAAAGTCGCAGTCCATGAAAAGATTTTCAAAGATTCGTTACTTTGTTGTCTCACTCTTATCTGATGCATATGCTAAAGGTTTAGGCACTTGGATAATCTAAATCAGTACTTTATCACTATTTGAACAGAATGTTATCTGCTCGGTGCCATAGTTTACTATTGCCTCGGCTATTCGAAGGAATGACCGTCCAAGGATTATTAGGGTGTGATAAAGAGGAGTTGAAGTGTCTATATCCAGAATTATGAAGTTCGCAGGGAACTGCATTCCCTTAATGGTGACGATGACATCTTTCAAAATTCCTCAGGGTCGTTTAATCTATGTGTCTGTGAACCACAGAATCATTCTCGTGGACTTAAGCGGTCCCAACCTAAATTCTTTGAGCAGTGAAGTGGGCATCAGGTTGGTTGAGGGTCCAGTGTCAAGTAGAGTTCAATCGAACTCTTGATCAAACATCAAACATCTGACCAAAGGAGCTCCCATATCCATCTTCTTTGTTGGGAGATTGTTGATTGCATTTACTGTATCTGCGGTGAAAATGTGCTTCACATTTCTTACACAAGCTTTACGTGGTTGTCTCTTTGAGGTACATACCTCCTTTAGACCCTTCTCGATATTAGGCATGTACTTGATGGCTTTGAGAAGATGTATTTCAAGAACAAGATTCTGAATGATTTCCACCACTTTAGTGTAAGACAAGGCAGTTTTCAAATTTATATTTTTTCGATTTTCTCATTGCCTCAGGATACAGAATATGTATAGAATCAAAAACAGAAGTAGGAAGTGTTCTTATTTATAACAAAATATGTGCCCACATCAGGCTGTGCATGTGGATGACTAAAATGAACAAGGTCATCCAGGAAAGGTGGGTATCCAAAATCTTCAAGCGAGGCTCCATAGACTGGCGTCAGATAGACTGCATGTGCGGTCTCCTCCAGGGCTAGATGGTTGGTGCTTTGGTTGATGCTGTTGGTGCTACCTTTTTTTGTAGTTTTGATTTCGTTGATTTTTTTTGGATTTTTGGTGGTGCTTCCCCTCCTTCCTCCTCACTTGGACTGGTTGGTGGTCCAAATGATGCAGAAGAACACGAAGACTCGCCCGCAGTTGATTTATTCTTCCCTTGCAAGTGGTTGATGGCTGCAACGTCCTACCGCTCTTGAGAGTGATAACATTAGATAAAAAAATCATTCATATCTGACTTTGTATGACTGGAGGGCACTTCACAGACGACCTACTCTTTCTTATTACAATTATTAGGGTTTTCCTCCACCTGTGCTGGAATGGAGGTCTTGGCTGCGGTGAAATCGTCCAACTTATACTTGAGATCTACAAGGCCCATGACAAGGTGGGTTCACAAGAGTTGCAGTCTCTGATATTTTAGCATGCTGGCCACGCTAGAATAGCTGGTGGTGCTGAGACCGCTGGTTGGGGTACTAAGAGTGATACTAAGGAGAAGGGTGTTGTTGATGGCACTACTGAGGAGGGTGTTGCTGATAGGATGCAACCTCATACTGTTGGTTCTGCTGATATTGCCGATACTGCAGTTGCTGGTACTAGTTTTATCTCCATTATCATAGAATTGTGGAGACTGCTGGAATCGCTGGTGTTGAGGCTGGTTGTTCTGGACAAGCCTCCCTCCCTAGTGTTGAGGGAACTGACGGGAGTTGGCATCTTGACCCTACTGAGGTTCGCCTGGACGGGTCGGTTGCACATCATTCGAACATATGCCATTCACCTCATGAATAAAAGGTGATGGAGGGGAGAATTGATCTGGAATATACTGGAGCTCTGGCCGGTAGACGACCACCTGTTGTTGTGACTAATGCGGAGTGGATGGCTTTGAGGCCTGCACGTAGTAGTCGTGCTGAACCATTGGCTGATGTTGGCTCGACTGAGGAGGTTGTGGCAGTGCTTGTTCCTTGGTCTCAGCTGGAGTAGGAGCTTATGCAGACACGGAGTTGCAGGAATTGGTTGTGCTCATCAGCAACTCTAGTTGCTTGGTGATTATTAAAAATCAAAAACATGCATTTTCAACACTGTTAGCATTAGAAAATCCATAAAAATTATAAAAACATTTTGACAAATTCCAAAAAAAATTAAATGTTGCTTGTTTTATCATATTTTAGAGTCAGTCCAAAAATCATTAAAAATTTCAAAACAAAAACCTTAAAATTTAGAAAACTCTTAAAAACTTCATAAAAATCTAAAAAATTCTAGAAAAATCCTAAAAATATAAACTCAGTTTCTGTAGTTTCTTTATTTTATTGCCTTTACTTTAAAATTAATTTGATGAATTTTGTTACTATTTAGTATTTTTCATCCTCATATTGATTTCGACCAGTAGTGTAGTTCACTGTTTTCTTATATTTTGACCTTTAAAAATATCAAAAACATTTAGAAAAATCTCCAAAAATCACAAAAAAATAGTAGAAAAATGTAAAAAAGCCAAAAACATTTTACTTCATGATTTTTGAGTATTTTTTTCTATTTTTATAAATCCCCCATCTTATCTTCTCTTATATTGTATATATATTCTATTATTGAAAAAGAAAGTACAAAAATATAAAATACAAAAAGAAAATATAAAATCAGAAAATTAAAAACCAAAATACAAAATTAAAAATTAAAAATAAATTAAAATAAATATAAAATTAAAAACCCTCAAAAAAATTTGCATATTTATAGACATTTAATCACGATCACATTTTTGCACTTGCTTGACCTATCCTGCCTTGCTCCCTGAGTTCGACACTCTACATACTTACACTATACACCTTTTTGTAGAGTTAAAATAAATTTGACTCCACATTTGATTATCATTGATTGATTGATTTGATTGTGGGTTCATTGTTGATTAATTAGGGATTTTTGAGTGGTCAACACACCGACTACGGTTTCGCCTTATGAAACCGTACGACCCTCAATTTCTCTTATTATCACGCACCCGAGCCACAGTCCGAGCCTCCGATGCTTCCCGAGCCTAGCACCTCACGTGTTCCTCACGTGTGGTTTGGGTATTTTACACTGAGGCCCCTACAAGTTTCGAAAATTGCATTTCAGTCACTGCCAAGCGCGTCACGTGAGGCGTGCGTGTTCCCTTGTTTATCTAGCTTGTCCATGTGCTTTATTCTCTGTTCAATCACAGCAAGTTTTTCTAGGTCCTGTGATTGTTTTTTGATTATGTCCACTTTGTACAGGTGGCTCCCAATAATGCTCAGGTTGGAGCTCTCATCCCTATCTGGCTCGTGGGATGCTGCCATATTGATAAACGATTGGATGGGAGTCGCTAAATAATGGCCTGACAAATCAGGCTCACTCTCGCCGAGGCGACTACTAGAATCTTCTCGTTATTCAGCAATTAAACCACACAAATAATTGAGCAATTAGGAGCAAGAGTTAAAATTTATTATACCCTACTAAGAATGTATAATCGAAAGCAAGTAGGAGTGGAACACAAGAAGCAAGGGAGAAGAGCAAGAAATGATAAGAAATCAAGACAATTTTTCTCTCAAACACTTAGCCAAGCTGCTACTTTTGTGGGTTTTTTATTTATTTTTATTTATTTATTTTATTTTTGATTTTATACTTTTGTATTTCGATTTTTATTTTTCTATTTTTATATTTTATTTTGTATTTTTATATTTTTATCTTTTCCTTTTCTTTTAATTTATAAATAAAGCTATACTAAAAAAATATATATATACAATATAGACTAGGATAAATATAAAAACTAATAGAAATAGTCAAAAAATAAGAAAAGAAAATATTTTGTAGTTTTAATCAATTTTTTACTATTTTTGTTATTTTTAATTTTTTTGCTAATTTTTATATAATTTTCAAGTAACAAATACCCTAAAAGAGGGTTTAATTAATTAACAGAAATTAAAATGGGGGGGGGATAACAAATAATATCAAAATTTTTATAAATTAATTTTTATATAAATATAATATTTTAAAGAAAAATCAGAAACATAAAATGTTATTTTAGATTTTTTAAAGAATTTTATATATTTTTAAAAGGCTTTTAGGCTTTTCTATTTTTGATTTTGCTTTTATAATTTTAATGTTTTTTTGTCTGAAGGTTAAGAACTCATAAATAAATAGAATATATTTTGGGGGAATTTTCAAAATGTTTTTATATTTTTTTATGTATTTTCTTTTACAAATAGGGATAAAATAAGCAATTTTTTATTTTTAATAAATAATAAAAAGCTTCAAATGGCAAAATAAAAATATATGTGTGAATGTGTCTGCAATCCGGAAGCTATTTTTTTGGATAATTTTTTCAAGTTTAATTGATATTTAAAATAAATATAAACAATAAAGAGAAACTACTCTACTAGCATGGGCATATATGTAAATATAATAAGTCCACAGGCAAAGTGCAAGTTTTACAAAAATATACTACTTAACTAAAAAGTTTCTGAATCAACTACAAAATCCAATACCTACAGGGGGTCCTATGCAAAATCGCCAAGCTTACGTGTATAGACACGCGAGCCACGCTTGCGAGGACCAGATTGCAATTATCAAAAAGTTAGGGGGTGATTTACAAATTTTACAAAATATAATATGTTGTAGATGAAAGTTTATGGACTTGATAATAAATTACAAAAAATGGCCGGGTTTAAATGCAAAATACCAAAGCCAAAAGAGAAGGTGGATGGTTGGATCTACTTCACTAAGAAACGTGTCGCGCCCCTATGGCCCGATGATAGTTCATAGATGGATGGTCAGGATTAGATCATGGACCTCTGATCATAGAGCTGCTACATAGGAGATCCAACGGAGAATGGAGAATCTGGGGGCATAGCTCAATCTGACGGTCGTGGACCCCCCATAAGAACATGGAAGATCATGACCGGGCTCGAGCTTCAATCGACATCGGGATGTTGCTCCGGCCTCCTCTTTTATAGTGAAAGGTTTCCAAGTAGCATGGAAGGTTCCTCGAGCTCGCAATGCTGCCAAAATGGCTTGACGAGCTCTGGTGCACCGCTGCAAAGTCAGAGAGTAGTGACGGCTCTAGGTGCCTCGAGTTTAGCAGAAATCGACCCCTTGGGGGGTCCTATGGCTCCCAAAACCTGCAGGTAAGTCCGACAAACAAAAAGAAAGGGTCGGGGGCTCTTGTGGGTGACAGGGAATGATAGGTGGTGCGGGCGAAGGCATCTCCGGCAAGGCGAAGGAGGTAGAGCTCCGAGATTCCAGATTACGACTTGATTTGGGTGAGTGCAGCATGGAACGCGGCGAGGAAGTGAAGGTGATTGAGATGAAGGTGGAAGCAGGTCGGCCAATGACGCAAATACGACGGAAATGGCCAGCTGGAGTGCAACTCCGGCAAACTACGAGATGGTGAGCTACAACTAGGGAATGCGATTACAGGGGCATTATGAATGCGAAATGTGATTCTAAAAGTTACAAATACTTAAAAATACAAGAAGGAAGGGCCTTACCGAACGGAGAACCAGGAAGAAGACCCCGGCGATGACGCTCCGACGGAGGAGGTGGAAACACTCCTTGATGGGCCTAGTTGCGCCTCCAAGGAGCTGGAGAGCTACCTGTGACCTTCTTCAATCCGGAGCTCCAAGAAGAGGGCAGCTCAAAGAACGATGAATAGGCATCTATTCATTGATGCAATCCTCGAGAAAAGATGCATGTGTAAGAGGGTTATTCGAGGAGAAAAAGTCAAGAAGGCATCGACATGAAACGATGAAAGGCCCATCCTTCAAAAATAAACGAAATGGGCGAGAAATGAGGTGTCAAACGTGCAATAGGGGAAGTCAGAGAGTTGACTTGCGGTCAAATCTCCACGGCACCTCGTTGGTCCATGTGGACCAACCAGGAAAAACCCTTGGAAAAATAATTAAAAAATGATATAAAATAATAAATGAATTTATTAATTTTATGTTATAAAAAATATTTATTATTTTATAAATTATTTTATTATGATTTTTAATTATTTTTTAGAGGTTTAAAATTACAAGTTACTTTTTAGGGTACATTTATATTTATGTATTTTATTTTTATTTTCTATTTTTTATTTTGTTATTAATATATTTATAACTTATTTTTGTATACTTAAATATATTTTTATTATATTTTTGTGATATAGTATATACAGTTAAATAAATAAATCTATTTATTATATAGGTCTAGATATAGGTATTTTACCTATGTATTTTCTATATATATATTTTATTTTAATATTTTATTTAATATTTTATTTATTATTTTATTCTTATTTAATATGTACATATACTATAAATAATATTTACAAACTTATAAAAATATAAAATTATAAAAATAATGAATAATAAATAAATTGATATTTTGTTTGGGTATATTATACAATAAGGGTCCAAAACCTAACTTTCACACCTTAACTCCAAAAAATATGAAACCACCTTCACTAAATAGCGTATTAAAAGTTATATACAATTATATGTAATTTTGATATATTTTGAGTTTTTATTTGAGGGATATGGGCCTGGGAAGTTAGGATTTTGAAATCTTATTTAGACTGTATTTTGTACACTGTGCATTATATTGTGTGAAATCAATTTTGTATTTTTCTATATTTTAATATCTACAACTTTGATGTTCAAAGTTTCTTTATTTAAAGTATAAAAAGTGGAAAATAAAATTGGTCCCAAAATGAAGAAATATTGAATTATTAAAAGGGAATTTTATTGTATTTTGGACTCTCATCTCCCCCTACTTTATTCCTTCTCGACCTAGTCATCAAGATTCCTAGGCCTCGGGGTTTAGGGTCTTAAAATATTTTCAATATTTTATTCTTTTTAATTTATTTTATTTATTCTATAATTTTTACATTAAAAACTGTATCTTATACACATTTATACACAAATGCATGAATGCTAAAATGCATGAATTAAGGATATTTACACGCATTTACTAGGTTTTCATGGCCAAAATGATCGAATAAAGATAATGAAATGGAGATTCATCATCCCTCTATTCTTGCCTTTGCTAGTCCCTAGCAAACATTTATAAGATAAGTGCAGAAAAAGAAAAACAAAGAAAAGAAAATGGATTACATTTAATTATCAAACTTGTCTTCAGAAAATCAAAGTTTAGAGCTTAAGTCAGACCTTTGAAATTTTAGTGCGGGTGGAACCTTAATGGGAATCGGATTTGAAATCCAACAGCCTTTGAGAATCCCAAAACTCTGCTCAAGTCTCCTCAATAGCTAGGTCAAAATATTTCAACTCATACGCAAACCCTTATGACTATGCATCTGACTCATACAATGTAAGTGATGGTGGCTCTCCCCAACTGAAATGACAAAGAGACTGACTTCTCCAGCATGAGAACCCAGTGATTCCCCAATCCATCAACTCCTTCCACGAGGAGCGGGGTATTCCCTTCTAAGTTCAAGTAACAATCAGCTCAAGAGGAGGGGGTAAAGAGAAGAATGGACAGTTGCCAGTGTAGCTATCTATCCTAGGATGCAAGACCAATGCAGTCAAGTCATCCAGCTGCAGGCTGACAAGGTATGACTTTGAAGCTCAAGCTTTCTTAGTGACTATACAAATATATACACTCCAACATGCATTTTATTTTCACTCAGGAATGTCCACTTTTTTGGTTTTTTGCTTTTTGGCTCTTTTTTTTGAAATACTATATACAACATCATTTACATAAAGAGTTTTTCCTCTCGAGTCAGTAGACTATCCCTCTTTTGAAGCATTATTGTAACCCACACTCTCATGTCTTTAGAATTCACTATAACTGGACGGGTTGGGGTGACTTCCCTCCCAAGAGAAGGACAAATGTTTCCACTTGTGTGCGTCTCATAATGACAAATCCAGTCCCCTCACCACTCCAACTGAGTTGAGCCAAGTGAAAGGTGCATGTGTCCAAGTGAGGTCATTATCAACAAGAGTCATGCGTGTGCTCCAAAATATTCTGCTTAGGAAGTTAAGAATCCATTGAACCAAGTCCCGTGATCCTTAAAGAATTAAGTCAACTAGACATGAAGTACCTCAATTCCATCTCCTATAAGATTCCTGTTAATTAGGTAGATTTAAGGTCCAACCAAGTTCCAATTTTCGGATTCTTCTTAGACTTGTTCATTTATCAAACTCAATCAGAAAAATGCGAATACTATGCAAATATTATGCAGAGGATATTTTTATGATGCAATTTTTAAAGATTTTGAACTTTTTGTTTGAAAAGATGATGCTTATTCATTTTTTGTATTTTTCAAAAGTTTTTTAAATGTTTTTAATATTTTTAATTTTGCAAATGTTTTTGGGATTTTTGAAAACAAAATGATTTCAGATAAAAACTAGGTATAAATATTGTCACTAGGGTGCATTTTGAATTTATAGAGTTCATTTTTTAAGAATTTACAAGGGGTAAGTGATCCATATATATATATATATAAAGAATTTATGTGTGATTTATATGCAGTCCTCAAAATTATTTGAAAATAGGTTTTTACAAATAATTTTTGAAAACTATAGTCCAAAATTAATTTTGAAAATAATTTTACAAACATTTACACACATTTGAAAATCATTTTGCAAATATTTTTCAAACAATATATATAGATTTTCAAAATAATTTTGCCACCATTTTCCAAACATTTGCAAATAGTTCTTCAAACATTTTTAGTTCATATAAAGAAAATAAAATTTTCAAAACAAAACAATTTTACAAAGGTATAAAATATTTAAAAAATGTTTATTAGTTTTCAAAAGATTTTTCAAAAATATTCTCAAACTATTTTTCAAACATTTTGCAAAAAATATTTTTTCCTAATTTATTAATCAATAAGTAAAAAAAGAATTTGAGGAATAAACACATCTTTTTATTAAGTGTTTTTATGAATTTCAATAGAATTTTTAGCCATAAGTATTATTAAAAATACGAAAGTACGAGCTATGGTTAAAGTATATACAGAGTATATATGATCCCCTATACTTAGATTGGGCTATGTTCTTGTAGATCATGGAGAAAAAGAGAAGACATAACTCGTACAGAGTATAGAATAGTCAAAAGAATAAAGGAATCAACAAATGAATGAAAGAATGAGAAACTGACCGTGGCCCCTATACTTAGGATTAAATAATCCTAAGTATATATGATTGTACACAAAGAAGGGATGGTCAAGGGTTGGAATGAATAGATCGTATTTAGACTGTCTCCCCCTATACTTAGGGTAAGATATCCCTAATTATATACAAGAAGAGGAGATAGTGGAGAGGATCAAAGAATAGAATAAATTGGGGTGCACACCCCTATACTTAGGACAAAGTACATCCTAAGTATAACAGACTGATAAAAAGGGGCAGCACCTTTTTAATGGAAAAATAAAAATGCAAAGGAAAAGAAGAAAAGATAAGTGAAAATAGAATAAGCAAATAGAACAACTCTGGGTGCGCATCCCCCCTATACTTAGGGCAAAGTACATCCTAACTGTAGCTATGATGAAGGGGATGACACCCTTTTTGGTGGAATAAGAGAGGAAAGAAGGAAAAGAAGAAACGAAGAAAAGTCATTCAAAAATGTTTTAATTTGCTTTGTCTTCGATCGTAGCCACAAGATTATTTAGCTCATCATCATAAATTACTTGAATAGAGTCAATGACACATAGAAATGTGTCATATTCAAGGTAAGGCTTCAAAAGCTGTTCATTGACCACAAATGGTTGTGCGTCAGCTGACAAACCAGATTTCATTATACTTCCATTATCACACACATGCCTCATTGTGAACGACCCAGTCCATTTGCTTTTTAGTTTTCCTGGAAATTTTTTTAATTTTGCATCGAACAACCATACCTTCTGATCCAGCTTGAAAGATTTGAGGCGGATATGCATGGCGTGCCTCTTCTTGACCTTCTCCTTATACATTAGGTTGTTGTCATATGCGTAATCTCTGAATTCCAATAATTTGTTCAGATCGACTTTTCGATTCTTCTCGACTTTCTCATAATCCAAATTACAGATGTTGATGGCCCATAAAGATTTGTGAATCAACTCAACGGGTAGATGACATGGCTTACCATACACAAGGTAGTATGGAAACATTCCTAAGGGTGACTTGTATGCGGTTCTTTAAGCCCAAAGAATTGAATCAAGCAACTAAGGCCAATTCTTGCGATCCGGATGCACAAGCTTCTGTAGAATTGTCTTTATCTCCCTATTTGAACATTCAGCCATGCTATTGGACTGTGGGTGGTACGGAAACACAACACGATGTTCTATGTTGAATTCCTGCGTTAGCTTCTTCACCTCTTTGTTTATGAAATGAATACTTGATGAACGCAAAATCTGCCTCTTTAATAACGATGAATTATAGTATAGGAGGCAGAAAACGATTCAATAAAAACAACAAACTTTGAATGTTGTGGAATATTTTTACTTGGCAAGTCTACCAAGGTCAAATACAGGGAACAATGATTCTTAGTTACATCATTTTAAATTAAATTAAATAATTAATTAATGTTTGGTTAGTTTCTGTGTTGGGAAAATATAATACAATGCAATGATGAAGATGCGATGCAAAGAAAATAAACAGAGAAGATCTTGCGCAGCATCTGTGATTTTACATGTATTAAATCCTCGAACAATATGGTCTATAGTTCTGCACAATTAATCACAAATCAAAATGACTGAACTTAAGAGAAAATCATTTTAACTCAATGCTTCAAATTAATAAATTAATTGATATTCGGAATGATTTGAAGCAAAATATCTGACCTCCCAATTCTTTGATTCAGTCCCTCGAATAGTCGACAAAAATCTTAGAGGAATAAATCTTAAATAATCCCTATAAAAATTTAATCCTCAAGAATATCGATAAATGTATAAAAAGATCAAATGATTCCAGGTCTTGGCACTTATTTCATGTAAATAACATCAACATTATTCTCAGTTAAGAAAGGCATAAGCATGTCATTACTAAAAATTCTCCTCAAATAATAAATCCTACTAATAGCCTCAGATTTTTTCACAAGAGATGTACTATGGAAGAGCACGAAATTAGCTTCAAAATGACATATTATATGCTAGGATCAAAGTTCGGATGAGAAAGATATGCTAACATGAAATTGCATGGACTAAAATGTAAATAAAATAAAATTTTCCTTCAAAAAGGTCCTTGGAGGGGCTTATCTGTAATTTCACAAAGTTGGAGAGGCCTCTTTGTAATTTACCCCTAGTTGGGGTATATCTGCAATTTCTGAAACTAGCAAGGGCGTTGTTGCAAACCCCGCAACACGTGCGTCACACATGCGTCTAGAGGTTCGGAAGGCGGACCTCAGGTTCGAGCACGGGGCTGTGGCTGGGATAGGCTTCAAAGATCCGAACCGGAGGCTCGAGCGAAGGTAGAGACTCGAAAGATCCGAAGCGGAGGCTCATGCGAAGGAGGAGGCTCGGGGTTCCGAGCCTACACGTGGCGGATGGACGAAGTTCGGTTGCCCCGAGCCTCGAGGCGTGGGATGAGGCTAAGAGGCAGATCCGTGGCGCAGAGATAACCGTCGGATCAAGGGTAGTGAGCCCGATCCTACGGTTGGTGGTGGAACTGCGGGAAAGATCGACGACGTGAGGTGACGGGGTGACCTTGGTCGAGGCGATCGGTGGCACCCCTGGAGATGGATGACGGATGGTGGTGGTGCGGGCACGTGGCGGAGCACAGAGCTGCTCATGCACAGCGAAGTGCGACGGGTGTCGGGACATAGGAGGCGGACCTGCAGGGTTAGCACAACTGAAGGGGTAGATGGGGGCGATGCACGAAGCGATGGAAGGAGGAGCGATGCTCCGAGATATGGAGGAAGCACGCGTGGAGCGATAACCGAGGGCGATCTCGGCTGTGGTCGATCGTCGGTGAGGGATGCGAGCTGACGGCTGAAGGACGCGAGTCGGTGATGCAACGAAGTGTCAGTGAATTAACCGATGACCTGTAGATGGCAGATTTGTTTCTCGAGCTCGAAATCTCGTATAAGATGGTGGACAAGGCTCCTGAAGGTTGGTAAAGGAAGGAGATAATAGCCTGCTGCCGACGTAGTAGCCGGAGATGAGAGATAGAGAGAGGTAGAAGTGAAGATGAGGAGGTAGGAAATGATGACGAATCGGATCAGTAACGAGGTTCAATTTTATGAGAAGACGAAGATGGGTCTGATTACCCGGTGTTTGATGAAGCTTAGAGATCCGATTATCGCCTCAAAATTGTCGTAAGGCCACGAAGCTCAGGCAATGATCTTGAGCTGCTGGAATATGAAGAACCTTTGTGGATCACGCCTAAGAGCCCTCGTCGTCGTCGTCGGACAACCCACTGCTGTCACCAGTAGGGCTCGAAGATTGGGGTGATGGCGGATGAGTCCGATCTGAGGAGGTGGGGGTCACTTTATAGGAGAAGAGGGCTTGAGGGTTACGTCGTCGTCGTAATGGTCAAAGGAGGCAGGGGCGTTACAATGAGGAGAGGAAGAAGGCGATTATGGAAGGGTGAGGAAGGGGACGTTACAGAAAGAGGAGAGGCACCTGGAAGGGGAGAAAGGGGGTCACGTGATAAGCATGTGACCCAGGAAAGAGAGATGAGGTGGGGGTGACATGTGGCATGCCCAGAGGATGCCACATGTCGCCCCAAAAAATTTCAAAATTTAAAAGGGAAAGAAATTATAAAAGAAATAGGATAAGACCTCGGATCAAAAAATTTCCCTCACAAAAATTGTTCGAATCGAGGAGGTCTAAAACTTTCATGAAGGATCCGTGAGCAAAAGAGGTCATCTGTGTTAAGTGGACTTTTTGGTGGTTCTCCAAGTGTATAGAAAACCAACTTTTTGGGGTTTTGTAATTTTTTGGTAGTTTTAAAAAGGATAAAAATTCTAGGAAAAATACTATAAAACACAAAGAAATTAATTACACACTAATCTGATTTTTTTGAATTTTTAATAAATAAGAAAGTGGGAAAATAAAATAGAAGTATGAAACACACAATTTTTGTACTGACTGACAACGGACACCCGGACACAGTCAGTTTCTTTGATTTCAGTTTTCATCTGGATTTGGATTTTTATGTCTCTTATTAAAACTTTCATCAAAGGACACAAGTGAAGAAAAAAATAAAATAAAAGGGTTAATTATGTACATAAAAACTTTGGTCAAAAATAGCAAAAAGTTAAAATGCGCAAAAGAGGCCCAAAACACAACTTTCACATACGAGCTCCGAATTATACAAAATTGATCTTGTTTTGAAGGTATTTGAAAATGGAATACTTTAAAAGTAAGTAGACCAAAATTGGACACTGTATGTGGGATATATGCGTGTTTTAGCCGTCAGATGTGAAATTAGATTTTAGGATTATTTGACACTTTTTTGAGTTAGTAATTTTTTTATATTTTTTATTTGATGTTGTTAGTAATATATACACAATGTGGTGATTTGGGATTAATTAGAGTTAGGATGAATTAATTAAAAATATGAAAAGTTAGCAGCTTTTCGGGCTAATTTATTATTGGAATTTTTTTTAATGCAATTATGCACGATGAAGTGCAAATATTATTTACACTTGTATGTATGCTAATGATGCTCCATTATTGATTAAATACATGTAAATTTTGGGGTACATAGCCTAATTGACCAATTTTTGCATGATGAATACGAGATTCATCAATACCCCATCTGATATTAGAATTTTGGGAATCCCGAACTGCACATTGATGTGATCTCTCAAGAATCGACAGACAGTCCTACTATTGGCGGTTCGGGTTGGAATAACCTCCACCCATCGAATCACATAGTCGATAGAAAGTAGAATATATTCATAGCCATGGCTGTTCGGAAATGGGACCATAAATTCAATGCCCCAAGCATCGAAGATGTTTGATATCTGAATGAACTTCAGATGCATCGTGTCACTTATTCCTATGGTACCACTCATCTTCTGGCAGTCAGTGCACCATTTGCCATAATCTTTTTGCATCCTTGAATAATGTAGGCCACCAAAGGCCACTATGAAGAACCTTTGTATGCATGAATGGTGCCCTCCGGACTCTTGGTCATGACAAAGTACAAGGACACTGAGAACTTCCACTTGAGGAATACACCTCCTCCATATGCAATCTGCCCCCACACAAAATAGATGGGATCCTCCCACTAGTAAAAATGTATTTTTGACAAGAATTTGTCTACTTTCAGCTTCAATTAATCTTGTGGAGTTCTCTTGGACACAAGATAATTCACAATATCAACATACTAGGGGAGTGAGGTGACTCACAAAATTGCTTCACTGGAAAGGTTTCTGTGATCGCTTGTAGGTTTAGCTAAGGAGATTCAGGTTCGGGAAGTCTAGATAAATGGTCAGTGGCCACATTCTTAACTCCAGGTTTATCTCGAATTTCAAGGTAAAATTCCTGGAGGAGAAGGATCCACCGGATGAGGCATGGCTTGGCGTCCTTCTTCTATTGTAAGTACTGGATGGACGAATGATCTGTGTAAATGATAACCTTGGATCCAAGGTGATGGGATCTGAACATTTCCAAGGCAAAGACTACCGCTAGCAGCTCCTTCTCAATGATTGTGTAATTCCTTTTGTCTTCATTGATCGTTCATCTAGTGTAGTGAATTGCGAATGGTATATTATCATTCCTCTGTCCTAGTACAACATCAATGGCATAATCTGACGTATTTGTCATTATCCTAAAAGGCTACGTCCAAATCGATGGCTGCAAGAAATGGGTCAGAGTGATAAGTTCTTTCAACTAATTAACGACAAAGAGCACACAAACATCCACAATAAAATCATTCTCCTTTCCTAGCAACTCAGTCAACGACCTGGCTAATTTACTGAAATATTTGATAAATCGTAAATAAAAGATGGCATGGCCCAAGAATGACCTGACCTGCTTGATGGTTATAGGTGGCTCTAGCTTGAAAATCACCTCCACCTTGGCTGGGTCAACCTCCATGCCACGTTTAGATACAACGTGACCCAACACAATTCCCTCAGTCACCATAAAGTTGCTCTTTTCCCAGGAAAGCACCCTATTCACTTCACAACACCTTTGTAATACTCGATCTAAATAATCAAGATATTGATTAATTGAGTCCTTGTAGATCAAGAATTCACCCATAAAGACCTCAAGAAAATTGCCTACAATGTCAGCGAAAACAACCAGCATACACCTCTGAAATGTGGTTGCGACATTGCAAAACTCAAATAACATATGTTTGAAGGTGTATGTACCAAAAGGTCTTATGAACGTGGTCTTCTCTTGGTCTTTAGGAGCTATAGCAACTTGATTATATCCGGAGTAACCATCCAAGAAACAGAAGTATTCCTTCGCAGCTAGTCTCTCAAGAATTGGGTCAATGAAAGGCAAGGGAAAGTTATCCTTCCTGGTGGCAAGATTGAGTCTTCTATAATCCACACACACTTAACAAAAATAGGTATTTTGGTTTAATCTTCTGTCCTTTATCATTCTTCACGATGGTGATCACTGATTTCTTCGATACTACATGCAGAGGGCTCACCCATTTGCTGTTGGAGATATGATATATGAATCACACATCGCACCATTTCTGAATTTCTTTCATGAAAACCTCCTGCAAGGTTAGATTTAGTCTTCTCTGAAACTCTCAGGAGGGTTTGTTGTCTTCTTCAAGGAAAATGCGATGTGGGCACAAGGAAGGATTGATCCCATGGAGATCCGAAGTTTTCCAGCCTATTACCTTGCAGTTACATTTGAGAACCTCCATCAGACAAGATTCATGGTCTTTAGTTAGATACGCATTGATGATGACCGGGTACATATTTGATTCACCCGCAAGGAAGGCATGTTTCATATTGGAGGGTAATTGCTTTAGCTCAAGTGGAGTGCGAGCTGCCTCGATGGTGATTTCAGCTATAACGTTAGGTGGTGGTTCTTTCATCTGTTCAATGTCCACCATGCTTTGTTCAGCCTCAATATCAAAAATTTCACAAAAAAATTCAATAATTTCTTCTTCATTGTCGGATTCGTTCATACTCTATTCTTGGTCTTGAAGGCACATCAACCCCGTAGGGGTCTCATCAAGTGTATCAGCAAGATCATCTTCATGATCGATAAGGGGAAATTTGACTGCATTCCCCATTCCTTCCTCAAGGTAGAGGATATCATGGATCTCATTATCATCCACAAAGAGGTTGGTGTCTTGAATTTCTGCCAAAAAGTCGTAGTCTTCGGAATGATTAATCACCCTAGCACATGCTATCGAAGTTCCCTCCGTAGGTTTCACATCGTACACGGTCTCTATCTTCATTTAGTTGTTGCTGGAGTCGAAGGTGATCTCTCTAGTGCCACAGTTCACTACTGCATTGGTTGTTCGTAGAAATGACCATCCAACTATGATCGGGGTGAGGAGCAAAGGTGTAGAGACGTCCATATCTAGCATGACAAAATCGTCAGGGAACTGCATCCCCTGAACCATGAAAATCACATCCTCCAACATCCCTCTGGGCCGCTTGGCGGATTCGTCTACGAGTTGCAGAATCATCATTGTAGGATTGAACAGTCCCAACCCAAATTTTGCAAGTAGTGAAACATGCATTATATTGATAGAGACTCGTAATCGAGCAAAGTGCGTTCGAACTCCTAATTGAACATGTGGAAGCGAACTAGAGGGGATCCCTTATCTGGCATCTTGTTCGGGAAGTTGCTGATGGCATTGACTGTGGCCATTTTAAGAATATGCTTTTCAGATTTGTCACCTTTTCTTCTAGAATTATGAGGATGAGGCATGCACTTGGTTGTACATGCATCTTTCAATCCTTTCTGCACAACAAGCATGTACTCAAGAGCCTTCATCAAAGGCATGTTCAAGACCAAATTTTGAATTATGTCAATGATAGTAGGATCAAACAAAGCATTTTTCAAAATTTTCATTTTTTTGCACCGACTGTCAGAGACTGGGTGGTACCAATGGAATGAGACACACAATGCCTCTAAAGTACATTCATATTTCAGACGTATTTGATGTGTGGGGCATTGACTTCACGGGCTCGTTCCCTAACAACCAAGGATTTGAGTACATTCTCTTGTTGTCGATTGTGTAAGTTGTTGGGTGGAGGCTATCCCAACCCGAACCATTGACAATCATACTGTCCATCGATTTCTAAGAAATCACATCATTACAAGGTTTTAGATCCCCAAAATCCTAATGTCGGATGGGGGTAGCCACTTCATCAACAGAGAGGTGAAGAAACTGACACTGGATTCTACATTGAACATATCTTCCCCTCTCCGTATCACCCATACTCAAATGGCCTGGCCGAATGTTCTAATAGAGAGATAAAGACAATTTTGTAGAAGCCCATACACCCCGATAGGAAAAGTTGTTCTCAGTTTCTTGATTCAATACTTTGGGTCTATTTGACTACGTACAAGTCACTGATAGGAATGTCTCCCTACCTCATGGTATATGCCAATCCATGCCATGTACTTTAGAACATATTCACAAATCATTATGGGCAATCAACATCCGTAATTTGGATTCCAAGAAGGGAGGACAAAAGAGAAAGTTGGATCTACATCAACTCCTTGAATTCCACGAGTATGCATATGACAACAACCTGATGTACAAGGAAAAGGTCAAGAAGTGGCATGACAAGCACATCCGCCGCAAGACCTTCGGGCCAGAATAGAAAGTTTGGTTGTTCGATGCAAAGTTCAAACTATTTCCAGGGAAATTGAAGAGCAAGTGGACAGGGTTGTTCATAGTAAAACAGGTGTGTGACAATGGAAGTATAGTCATATCAGATTTGTCACCTGATGCACAACCATTCATGATCATCAGACAACTTTTGAAGCCTTATCTCGAACATGACACATCTCTGTTCGTGGTCGATTTAATTCAGGTGGTCCTAGATGAAGAACTCACTGCCAAAGCATCTACTCAATCAGACGAGGCTAACAAAAATAGTTTTGAATAGTTCATCATTTTCTTATTTTCTTCTTTTCATTCATTATTATTTTATTCTTCCGAAAAGTCGCATTTATCCCATACACCATTTCTATAGTTAGGATATGTTTCATCCTAAGTACAGGGAGATGAATGCATTCGGGCACTCATTCTTTGATCCCTTGCATGTCTTCTCAACTTTTGACATTTTTTCTATACTTAGGGATATTTTAACCTAAGTATAGGGGGAGACAGGTCGAGCCATTGATTTATTCACTTATTCGCTTCCCACCCTCGACCTTACCTACATGAGAATACATAATGCTATGCTTAGAATTAATTGCTCATCAGTATAGGGTGATGGCTCACTTCTTATTCTTTAGTTGTTGTAGTATAGACTTTTCTGTACTTAGTATGAGTTATGTCTTCCTTTCTCTTCGACCTATGAGGACATAGCTCAAGCAAAGTATAGGGGGGTCAATATATCCTTTTTATATTTTAGCCATAACTTGTACTTTCGTATTTTCAAAAAATATGGCTAAAATATTATATATATACACAAATTCATCAAATTATTTAATAAAAATGGTGTTATTATTCCTCAATTTTTTTGTATATACTGATTAATAAATCAGGTAATTTTTTTTGCAAAATGTTTGGAAAATAGTTTGAAAATTTAAATGGAATATTTTGAAAGCTATTTAAAAAATATATTGTAAAATGCTTTCAACCTTTGTAAAATATTTTATTTGTAAAAATTTATTTTCTTTGTGTGAAATAAAATGTTTTGAAAACCTATTTGCAAAGGGTTTTGAAAATGGTTGCGAAAACATTTTTAAAAATCTATATATTGTTTGAAGAACCCTTGCAAGATTGTTTTCAAATGCTTGTAAATGTTTGTAAAAATTATTTGAGAAAATTATTTTTGACTATAGTTTTCAAATTTGTTTATAAAATCATTTTTTGAATGAGTTTGTGGAATATGTACATCACACTCAAGGTTCTTTATTATTATATCTATAAAAATGATCATTGATCCCTTGTATATTCTTAAAAACCCAACTCTTGTAAATATAAGATGCTTCCCCATATAAATATTTGTACATATTTTTAGCCAAATCTTTTGTTTTCAAAAATCACAAAAATATTTGCAAAAAAAAACTAAAAATACCAAAAATATTTGCAAAATCTTTTTGAAAAATACAAAAAATTACGTTTACATCATCTTTATCAAAAATCCATAAAAAGTTTAAAAGTTTGAATTTGCATTACAAAAAAAATTTTCTGCAATGTACATAGCATAAGTATTTTTTGGAATAATCTAGGCAATTGAATTAGTCTGAATAAAGTCTGAATATTGGAGCTTTATCCAGACCTTAATACACTGAATTTCAGAGGAATCCATTAAAGACTGGAATTGGAAATACTTCATGTCACCTTGACTTAATTCTTTGGATTCCATAAGACTATGTTCATGGGTCAATATAATATGCCTAAATGAAACCCTTCATATCATCCATACGACTCTTGACACAGTGACTTGACTGGATACCTCGCACCTATCACTTAGTCAACTCAGATGGACTATTGAAAAATCTTGTGGTCTAAGTCCGGACGATGCAATGTCGCTTTGTCAAGGGTGGCTCAGAAACCATTCTTTGGGATTGCCGACACCAATACTCTAACCTACTTCTTTTGATAACAATGATATCTAAAGATTGGAGATGGATTTAAACAATGCTTCGATTGAGGGATGGTCTACTGGCGCAACTTTCTCCAAGACCCAAAAAGTGGGTGGAACAAAAGATGTTATATCCACTAGGACACAAACAAGAATGCAGATGCTATGCAAAGTCAAAGAAAATATCCGAGAAGCCTTCAACCAAATATTTCACAAATATGAGCTTAAAAAATCCCGCTTCTTAATGAAGATCAGGTTACATTGAATGACTTTACACGGTAATGAAGACTACATCGGTCCATTCCATCTTCTCTTCCTAACTTCTTATCCCATTCAGTTTAAAAGATCGGAAGCACTTGACCATAGAAGGAAATATCTAACTCCGCGAGGACGAGTTATTAGACGATCAAACACCTTGGTAGTTCAATGATTTTTCTGGGGAGAGCTAAATAATTTCACACATATGGCACTTCATTTCAAGGTAGCAAGAGTACGCGACTGAGAGGATGGTTTTGATATGGCTGTGAATTGGACTGAATAATAGGAGTATGGAACCCAAGGGCTGTCGTGTCACAAATCTGAATTTCTAAGTGGTTCCGAACACACCATTGATCCAAAGGTCTTCTTTGAGCTCCAAACTTTAACATTATTAAGACAAGTTAAAAATCGAAAATTATTCCAAGTTATTTCTTTTTCTTTTCTTCTCACCACTTATAGGTGTAAGTGTTTTCTAGGTTCTAGCAAAGACAAGTAGGGGTGATGAGTCTCCATTTCATCACCTTTATTATTTCATTTTGGCCTTTAAACCTAGCTGAATACATGAATACAACATTAGTTTATCAAAATAGACATTCATTAATTCATAATAAATAATGTATAAAATACTGTATGTTATAGTAGTTATTGCCAATATAAAAGAATAAAGGAAAGAAAAGAAAGAGCACAGTGTCAAGGACCCTAAAGTGACCCTAGCCCCTGAGACTTCGTCATCATGATGACTTAATCAACAAGGAATAAAGCAGGGGGGTATAGGGCAACAAATTATACAGAAAACACAAGTAGATCACTCTACAAAATAGGCTAATAATTACTTTTTGGGATCTATTTTCTTCTTTATAATTTGTACATAAAATTGTAGCTAAAAATGTATAGAAAAATACAAAAAATAATATATAGTGTACATTTTATACACATACTAAAATCCTAAAATCCAAACTTGACAAACCCATATCTCCCAAATAAAAACTCAAAATGTATCAAAATCACTTTAATTGTATATAACTTTAAATAAGCTATTTAATAAAGATGGTTTCATATTTTTTGGAGTTAAGGTGTGCAAGTTACGTTTTGGACTCTTATTGTACAATATACTTGAATAAAATAATCAAATTATTTATTCTTCATTATTTTCATAATTTTATATTTTGAAAAATCTGTAAATATTATTTATATCATATGTGCACATTAAAACTAAAATAAAGCCATAAAGAAAAATATTAAAATAAAATAAATATGTAAAATACATAGATGAATATACAACAACTATACTTATATATTGTATATACCTATTTAATTAAGTGTATAAATTACATCATAAAAATATAATAAAACGTAATTTATGTATGTAAAAATAAGTTGTAATTTTATAAAATAAGAAAAACACAAACTACAAAAAAAATACTCGAAATATAGGTAAATATACCTATAAATGAAACCATAGAAATAAACTTGTAATTAATAACCTCTAAAAAATAAATAAAAATATGTAATACTACAGAAAATTAGAAACATTTTTTATTTATAAACTAAAAATAGCAAAATCAAATACTATTTATTTTTCATTTTCCAAGGTATTTTTCCTTGGAATTTCCTGGTTGGTACACGTGGACCAACCAAGCGTCCCCAATTGTTGACCTCGGGTCAACTGTACCTCATCTCTGTTGACTTCTATCAGAAGTTACGAGGGTGCCTCTTCTCCAATTTCTCCATGCCCCCTGCTTCATCCATTTCCCTCGAGCCTCCCAACACTTTGTAGCCTCTTCGTCCCTCATCTTCAGCCATCACTGAATCCTCACCAACCAAAGTTCCTTCTCACGCCATTGTCCCTCGAAAACCACCAAAATCTGACCTATAAATATACCCCCTTCACCCCATTTTGATTTTTTTATCACTCTTAACCAGTCTTCAACCCCTCAAATCACCCCAAGGAGCTTCTCCATGGTTACAACAAGGCAGAGCTCGTGATTTGCAGCGAGGAAAGGCAAGGAGGAGGCGTACCCACCCCACCGCTAGAGCTCCTCCGGCTAGTTCTGCTCTTGGATTCTCTAGCCGATTGAGCCTCTTTTCTCTGTATTCCTAGGTATTTTTCTAGTGTAGCTTTCATTATGCATCATTAATTTGAGGTTTAATAAAACTAGTCACACTCGATTAGAAAATCCCCAATTCCTGGAGCATACCCTCCAGGTCCAATACCCTGAATTCCACACCATCTCGCTCCCCCTCACCTTCTCCATAGAATCCTCACTCCATCCAACCCAGATCCATCATGGCTCTAGGACTTGGAGTTCATTCCTCATCCTCGCCGGAGCTCATCCCTTCGTTTTATTTCCCCTATCATTTCGAGAAAACCCTAGGTCAAGGAGATAACCCTCGCACCAGGAGCGGTTTGGTGCTAATTCGCAGAATTGATCACAAGTCTAGAACCTCGACATCCACCTGGAGCATCTCCAGGTGGTTAACCTAGTCAGAGCATCTATCGCCTGGCCCCTGTCGTTGCCCATGGAGGAAGCCTAGCTACTTGCTGGGCATTTCGGAGGAGTAAATGACCGCTGGTGCAATAAGGGACGACGGATCAAAGTTCGTCAGAGCTATGTTCCTGCCAATTCCTTATAAAGCCCTCACCACCATTTGATCAAGAACAACGGTACATATCAAATCTGGAGCATTAAAAATCTGGTAAGGGGACGCGAAGAAGACTGCACGATCAGACACGTTGTACACTGTGGACCGTTGGATCCCCAATATTAAGTGGGCGATTTTCACATACCCTCTTCTGCATTTTTGTAATTAGTAAACAATCCCATAAATATTTTATGTCGTTTAAAATGTAATTGATAAATTGCATGTAACCCCCTGAACGTTTTGGATATTACAATCCAGTCCCTGTTAGAGTTACGTGCACGTGTACGTTTTATCTTGTGAAAATTACATGTAAGTCCTTGCATGTTATTGTAATTGTCTTTTAATATATAAAGTTTAAATATTAATGTTAAAATTTGTGTGAAATTACACTATGACCCTCGCTTTTACATGAATTTACAGTTAGGACCCTACTAGTTTAACAATTTTTGTGTATTACCTCTATTTATTAAACATAGCATTTGTTCTAAAAAAAATCCAAAAAAGTAGGAGAGGCTCCTAATTGCTTGCAGATACATGACTCATTTTTATTTTGCAATTTTGGACTCTTTTATTATTTATTAAAAATCATTTAGAGCATAAAATGTCACTATCTATAGTATAAATTCAAAAAATATATAAAAATATGTTAAAAATCCCCCAAAAATATATTTTATTTATTTAATTGTTCTTAGCCTTGATGAAATTCAATTTCATCATCATAATTGGCAGATCTTAACCCCCTTTCTTAAATTAATGTCAATAAAACCAGATAAAATATTGTATATATCTGAACCTTAGAATAAATTAAAAATACAAAAAATAACAAAACTAAAACTTGGACTATTTTTATACCCTTAAAAATGCTCACAAAAATATTTGTCCCTTTGTTCGACCTCATTTCCATTTTTGGTCACCATGAAACTTGTAGAACTCATTGATATCTAAAACTTATGTTTTGAGATTTTCCAAATTCGGCATCCTTCTCCCTCCTTTTTCACATTCTTTATCTGAATAACCTGATTGGGCCATGTGACACTTTCTAGTTGTGCCACGTGGCCACGACACACCCTCCATCCACCACCGTTACATTACCTTCTTCTCATTCATCCCAACCGTCTACTCCCACATCTTTTCCTAGCCATCCAATCCATCTCCAGATGTTATCTGGATCCTCTGCCCGCGCCTCTTCATCCTCCCGCCACGTGGCAATCTCCCAGCTGCTTGATCTTCTCCATTCAACTTGCATCTCAGCCATCGGCCCCCGCTAGGATTTTGCACCGTTTAATCAAGACCTAGATCGTATGTTGACTGTTTGTTTCCACCCTCCTCTCATCATGACACGTGGCGCTCCATGTGCCCCTCGATTATCCCTCCATCGATTTAATCTGGGCCACTCAAACACGCCTACTTCTCAACCGTTGAATTGCAAGATCCAACGATCGTCTTCCTCCTCCAGAATCCCTCTCTCCACGTTCGCCCATCTCGGGCACCTGCTCAACCGTTTCCATTTCCACTACCTCTTCAACCATCTTCTCACTCGCTAACTACTCCACGACTTAGTCCGATCCACCTTCTTCCTCGTGGGCACCCATCCTTCCACGATTCCTTCTCCATCGCTCCATATTGTACGGTCAAATCACATCTTCCACCACCCACGCCTCAACTTCTACGACCTTAAATATGGCATCTCCTCCCACTGTCACAGTCTAACTGTATGTGGGTCTCAGCCTTGCACCTCTCCTCCTCCTCATGACAGGGGGAGGGGAGGATTGAGGATGTGACGACCACCATCGACTCCGGTGATGACCCATAGCCATGGTACGCTATGCCTCGATGCTTCGTCACTGATGAGCTGCCCCGATGGCTATGGGGGTCTAGCGATGACCAGAGCCCTGCCTAGGAGATCAAGCATAGGCCACCGTCCACCCAATCTTCCAGGTAAGTTCTCTGCTCCAGCATGTATTTTTCTTCTATTATCTCTAATTTAATTAAATGTTTCCTTGAACTTTCAGGGTGCATTTGGTTGGCCGGTTAAATTGGTAGAGGGTAATGCATTTTTAGATTTTGGTGTTTGGATAGAGGGTTAAACTGGGGGTGGGTTAGAAGTGGGTTTGGAGTGATATGATTGTATTGAAGTTTGAAAAAGTGAGTAGTTATTGTGATGTGATTGTATTGAAGTTTGGAAAAGTGAGTAGAAGTGGAGTAGTTTATAATTTTTATATGATATGATGGTATAATATATTATTTTTGATTGGATTGATGATGTAAAATTGATTTATTTAATTTTTTAAAAAGGAATAAAGTGGGTCCCATGGGGAGAGAGGGGGATGTGGGGTAAGGGGGGTAAACTTCCAAAGGGGAGTTGAACCCGTCACCCGAACGGTACCTCACTGTTCATACATCCTCCCATTAGCTCCGCCGCACTCCCACCATCTTCCCGTCACCCACAGACCACCGTCTGCCCCTTCTCCATGGTCTGACCACGTCCACCCATCTCCTCTCCACCTCGCCGGGAGAAGAGCTCCGGTCTCCCATTGCTTCACTCGTACAAGACCCCATCTCATCCAAATTCACCTCGTATTTGCTCCTCATTGCTTCATCTGTGTATTAACGCCTGCATGTCTTCATGAATGGAGAGTGCGCACTAGCTCCGATCTCCCCTCTTCCTCTGGTGACACTTCATCATCAGCATCCACCAGCCACTCAAACAACATCTCCGAGCTCCTCTTGTCTTCGTAAGGGCTTCCTCGTCCTTCTGCAATCTTCAGGTGACCGTCGGGATGGCGGTGGGGCTCATGCGGGCTCGCTGGAGCTCTAATCGCACCACCACTCTACGGAGGAAGAAGATGCCCCGATGAGTAGCAGTAGCCGTTGGATGGCAACCATAGGTGCTAATCCAACGGTCCGCACTTCGCCGCATCGCCATCTCCGAGCCGCAGAGGGTTCGGTAAGCCGAGCCAG
This sequence comes from Ottelia alismoides, assembly GCA_037367405.1. Taxonomy (NCBI): domain Eukaryota; kingdom Viridiplantae; phylum Streptophyta; class Magnoliopsida; order Alismatales; family Hydrocharitaceae; genus Ottelia; species Ottelia alismoides. The sequence goes on along the minus strand of JAZKJV010000537.1, from coordinate 1,749 downwards.
CAACCGAAGCTACTCGAGCCTCCTCTAAAGCACCTGAGACCTTCGAGCCATCTCCGAGCTATCTTCGAGCCAACATCAATGCCTGATCCTCCCCCGAACCTACACTGTTGCCGACCCTGACCTGACGTGTTTAGGCGCGGGATGGCCTGAGATTTTTGCAGGAGAGCCCTACGATTTTGTTCAAATAATGAACAGGTCCTGAAGCACATACAACTCAAGCATGCCAGAGGTAAATTGCACTCGATCCCTTGTAGGTTTTAATAATTGCAATTTTACCCCCACACATGTGGAAAAATATTAGGGAAGGCCTCGTGACTTATTTTATTTACATTTCAGTCCTTTCAGGAACCTTTTTGTAGCTTTTGTTCTATTTATTTATTTATTTTCATGTTTTTCTTGCGTTTATGCCCCTAAGCTCTTTTGTGAATTTCTTGAGCATCCGAGTTCCGTTTAAGTTGATTTTGGTCTCGTTTTGAAGCTAGTTTAATCCTCTTCCTACTGACATTGTTTAACCTCTGTTTTGACATTCTGAAATGATGTGGCTTCATTTTAAATTAAGTGTCCCTCATATATTGCTTTACATGCCTTGTATCTCTTCATTAATGGAACTAGGTTCATGATTTGAATTTTGAAATTGACTACTATTTAAATGGCTCAAATATTCTGTCTAATTAAGGCATATTTGCATCATCGTAACTTTGCATTCTGTTGCATGTTAAAAATCAAATAAAAATATGTTCGCATTGTCTACATTGTTCCTTCATATGCATTGACCTTGGGCTTACCCAAATAAAATAAAAATTGATTGCTTTTGATTTAATCCATAATTTTTCTAAGTAGTTTTTGACGAGATCTGATTTTATCCAAATGTAAGGGTGAATTTCCGGATCATCAAATGAGCTCTTGCCGAGGACATGGCTCATCTTTTAATTTATTTGTATTTTTATTTTTGGAGTAAGTGTAATTTTCTAATTCATAGGCCTTGTTGTCTGTGCATTATTAGTAATTCTTTGATTGATATCTAACATATATTTTTGTGGCAGGGCCCTTGGTGACCAAGGAGGCAAAAAACAGGTGTGCCTCACTGCAAGGAGCCGTAGAAGAAAACTTTGGAGGAAAATCAAAGAGAAAAAATGTGTTCCTTGCATTTTTATTTTCCTTGTAATAATCGTCTGTACAATGGTCTTCGATCGAATACTTGGGTGTGTAAATGAACAATGATACTATAGTTGTGTGGGGATCTGTCACTTGAGTGTCGACCTAGGATCAGGAACGTGGCTCTCTGAGCTTTACTCATATTTTCTTTATTCTAGGCGTTTGATCGTAGGTGGGACACACATTTAATCAAGATGCACGTAGACATCGCTTCACTTAACCAAAAATAAAAGATATTCTTTCCCGCTAATAGAAGCATGTTAGGTGTGGTTTTTCATTGACTTGCATACATTTGGTTTTGATTTTAATTCATTCTGATTTTTCACGAGTTTTGCTCAAGGTCTTGCGAATTTTATCTTAGCATAATTCATGATTTTATCGATTGCATGGTTTTTTCTCGACCTCCATTCCTGGCTTGATCACCAAGGTTAATGGAAATTGGGAATGATGTAGACGGTTGATTAATTAATTTATGATCACATTTAAACAGTGATAACCTTAAGCTTAAAATTGAACTGATAAATGCAAGTTGACCTAAAAGGGAGTAAAATCATATTTTGGGAGAGCAACATCCTTGTTTACGTAAGATGGTTA